>JAEAOA010001126.1:0-130198 GCA_016746295.1 Potamilus streckersoni
CTCAAAACGGCGACGGTAGACATATCGCACCGAACAATGTGAATATTTCATCGGTGATCGCACTTAATTTAACGTGTGATGTAATCGAAGGAAGTTATCAAATTAATATGGAACAATCAAATCAAGCCCGACAAGGTTACATTCTTTATTCATTTGCACCAACAGCACCCCCCGGATTTTTAATTGTTGAAAATCCGACTAATCCAGTCTATATGCAATGTCAAAATGATTTACTAACTAGAATTAATTTTACACTCACCGATCAGTCAAATAATTTGATTGATCTACGTGGTGAAGTATTATCGATTAGTCTGTTTGAGAAAAGCTAACAAATAATTTGTATTAATCAGCAGCAGGGAGGGTGAAATGACAACATATTTGCGACGTAGATGGCAACAATTTGAGGGTGTTTATGACAACATATTTGCGACCGTAGATGGCAGCAATTTGAGGGTGGTTATGACAATGTATTTGCGACAAAATCGCTAAGGCTCCATTTGTAAAATGGGGTCTTTAATTTTTTTTTGGTTAAAATATGAGATTTCGTAGGAAGGTTCCATTTGGCATTCTGAGGCTTTAATCGAATTTGTCGCAAAATTTTGTAGACGTAGATGGCAGCAATTTGAGGGTGGTTATGACAATGTATTTGCGACAAAATCGCTAAGGCTCCATTTGTAAAATGGGGCCTTTAATTTTTTTTTGGTTAAAATATGAGATTTCGTAGGAAGGCTCCATTTGGCATTCTGAGGCTTTAATCGATTTTGTCGCAAAAATTTGTAGGGTTCACCCTCCCTGCTGCTACCCCTGGCGTCTAACTCTACGCCAAAAGTGGTGACTTATAACCGGTAACTGTTGCTTCCCGTGTTGTGTCAACGCTGTGAAGCGAAGCTGGAGTGTCCTCTCCAGGGCGCAAGCCTGGGCAAGGTTATATGGAGAATAAGCTGTTGCCCATGCAACTGACTTCCCCTCTCCACGCAGCTGATGGATCCAAGGGAAAGGACAAGCCGATACGTCATGGCACCAGCGGCGTCGCAGGAGTTGCCGAGATGTCACTAAATGCAGTGATAAGTCGCCTTAGGGACTCCGTCTCCGGATTTTCTGTTGGAGTTTACTCCCTTAGCCTTTCCCATATAAGGGTATAGTCGCAAGGCAGCGAAGGTTTGAAATCAGAGTTTACCTTCTCCTAGACGGGCTACCACCCAAGGTTAACGGGTCCCATCTGCCCGAAAACTATCAGGATTCACATTTTATTTAGGAATTCGACACTGTTCAAATAACGTACTGTGGAGTGGAATTTTATATTCCCGAGGTTACGTAATTTGATTCCGAAAACTAATGTTGAAGTTTATGCTTCCATTGACAATGTCAGTGCTTTAATTGGACATGAAACATTATGCTTTCAGCGGAAGATTGTATATCCACATAATGAAGTATATATATATATATATATATATATATATATATATATATATATATATATATATATATATATATATATATATATATATATATATATATATATATATATATATATATTCATTTTAAAACAAACAAGATAACTTTAGCCAAGGCACCGAAATATTTCTATTTAGTTTGACCCCCAAATCGGCTGTTTTACTATGGCTCTCTGTCTCCAATGATTTTCACCTTTTGCCAAGTTAAAATGCGCAAAGAATGAGTGCAAAACATATTAGGAGACATTTACAAAATTGAAATCAGATTTTTGCTATTTCATGTAAGGTAATGTATTGTAAAATGTGCCACGTGTTTCTTCTCCTCTTTAAGTATGGTTTAGAATAGATATTGGACACACTTAATTTGACGAGACCTTTTACAACAACAGTCCTTTACCATCCTAAATTATATGAAACAAATAATGAGATCATGAAACACTTCTAATTATAGGACTTGTTATCTTGTGTGTTAGATTACGCTGTAGTTTTGTCACTAAATTTCACTTCCTCATTCGTATATCGTTTGCGGTAAAAACTGCAATGTACTTGGAGTTTTTCATCTTTTACAAACACAAAACCAAAACAATTTTCTATCATTCTAGCTGAAGGTGTTAAGGTGTTAACGCATTGTAAAATCAGCTTGTAACCTAGCAAAATTGCTTCAAAACCATCAGAAATTCATCATAACGTGCTTGCCTTTCCTTTGTTCTGACAAAATTATTTTCCTACATCTACACTCTTACATTTAAATATCCTAGTGTGTCCTTCTCTAAATAAATTCTGAAGAAAATCGGACAGACTAAACCTTCTAATTTAATTGAAAACATTTTATGCACAAGGTTGCTTTTTTAAAACTAGCAATTGTCTCTGAGCGCATCGCTCATCATTCTAACCCAGCGATAATCATGCTTGATTAGATTAATAGATTTGTTCATGTGCATCTCTATTGAATAGCAAAATTCCTCCCGAGAGTAAGAAATTGTGTCAGAAAATGTGATTTGCCGAGAAACTCATAAAAATTTTGATCGTGAGGTTATCCTACACTGATGGATTCTTGTTCCGACAATAGTAAATGCAAAACGATGGTCTGATTGATGTATTGTCGCTTACAAACAGCTAAACTCTCATTGAAAGTTTCGTTACTTTAAGGTAAACGAAAACCTTTATGTTTTACCCTGAACAATTCAGTGTAAACTTAAAAGTTACATTTAACAGAACATTTTAGCTTCCAAGAACTATGTTTGAGACGACTGAAGCAATGACAATGAGCATTAACCGAATTGTATGTACTAAATATAGCTTGAGCAATGATGCAAAAGTAAACATTCCAAAAAAAAAGGTTCACTCGTATCAGTATGATCAATCAAGATAGACAAAGAAGAAAATAAAACGATGATTGATTCATAGTTGACTAAAACTGATTTGATCTTTTGAAACTTTAATAAGAATATGAATGTTAAATATTAAAAAGAAAGACTTGATGCTATACCTCAACTGTCAAGAGTCACTTTCTATTTAGAACTTTAAAATAATAAACTTAAGGAGCGGAAGATGTAAACCAAATATATAGCGTTGCGCCTGCACTCCCATGACACTCAATTTGTCTCATGCCAAACAGTTTATGTGACAATCGTAGGGTTACATCTTTCCATTTTTCTTGAAAATGGTAAGTACAAGAAATTTCGCGAAGGTATTGTACAGTAAAGCATATTCTAATCATATTTTCAATTTAAACCATCTTAAAAAAAGCAAACTTTCATCCTTCGTCATGGCAATTATCAGATATTGACCTACGCAGTCAGGAATTTAGAAAATGGAAAAGGTCCTAACATTAAATGCAAACATTTTTTATGGTCAAGCAACGTTTAGTTTTCTGAAGGAAGCTTGCGGTTTATCATCATTTGGTTTCTCTAACATGCCCACTCCATATGGTCCGTTATACAGATCTCGAAGAAAGGCAACGTTCTTTGGCTCCAGAAGTTCATTCTGTATAAAGTTTTCTGAAATTAAAGAAAAAATTCCATTCACATCATCAATCATAGTGTCATAATTGTATATACTAATTTAGACAAAACTGTCCTTAAAACGCACAAATAGACATGTTGCAATGACAGTACCAATTTAAATGAAAATTTCGAAAAAATAGCAGAACAAAATCACGGACTAGAAGTATATTTTTCACCAAATGCAGTAATACCTATATAGAAAACTCGTTAACATAATTTATTCTGTTCCAATGATCAACGATATCTTTTACAGATCCTGCCGAAGGCCCCTTGTAATCATTTAGTAGATATTTAACTGGCAGCACAGACATATCGATTTGTTTGTATACACTGACCATACTCTGTCCATGTATCTTAATCTGAAATTGACATATTCTTAATTTTGCATTATATGTTATTATAACAAAAGGGTTGATATATTTTTAGTTTTGCATTATATTTTATTGTAACAAAAGTGTCGAAATATTCTTAGGTTTGCATTAAATTGTATTATAACAAAAGTGTTAACAAATTCCTTATCTGGCATTATACTTTATCATATCAATAAGTATTGACAGTTTGATCGAACAATATATGCATCGGGTATAAACGGCTCTAACACGTGGAAGGCAAAGTTGCATGTTAAAATGCAAAATAGAAATATTACGTAAAAGAAACCCTGATAGCTATCTGATTTAACAAGCTAAATATCCTATTAATTAAAAAAGCGTTTCAAAACATTAATAAACTCTCAAATTTTGTATATGAACGTTTTACTATTTTGAAGTTAAGAATGACCATGGTCTTGTTCGCGAAACCTTTCGCCCAATCGTTGACTGAACATTGTTATGTATATTTAATTCACATTATTTGTTCGTTAGTTTAATTATTTTTATTTCGTTATATGCTATTAATACTTGACCAGAATTATTGCTTTCGTTTTTGTAGTAAACATGTTTATCTCAATCTGAGTCTAGAACTTTGGAAATTTCGTATGAATTGCCAGGTCTACCTGTTGTTTACTACATATTTTGCATTATAATAATAGTAACATACTTCTAATTATAATTAAGACTTTATTCATGTTAACATTATGAACCTTTTGTATGGTTATTTTATATTAGGCAATGTTTATTTTAATTGCGAACTGATATCAGGTGGAAGACTATATTATCTCGTTACTGAAAAGTTATTCATTCGTGCTTTAAGACTTTGGCAAAATCAATTGTATTATGTTGTGTCCAGTAACTTAATTGGATAGGATTTATTTCTTATAATTATATAATTGAAGCGATTCTTTCTTTTGAAATACAAAGTGCTCTTCAAAATAGCATTCTTGGATATAGAGACTTGCATTTATTCTGAACTTCAAGACAAGGATTTAATTCTTGGATTGTATTATTGTGATCCAACCAAAGACTATTGGTCGCAGCATTATATGGACAAAAAGAGGCACATCAACATTTCCAGCATTGGATTAAATTTGGATTTCCGATAAAGTTTATTAAGACCTTTAAACATTAGGACTTGTCTCTGTAATTATAGGATAATTTGGGATTTAATTCGCAATGCAGTAAGTTCCTTTTATATATTTTCACTTTGTATTATATGGAAAAAAAAATTGTTTGTTGAATTTACAAACCTATTTACTTCTCATTATTTTCTATTATCACTTATTTTAAGAGAAAGAGGGAAGACAGAGACAGATGCTGACGGACAGCAGATACAGATCCATTTACCCGGTTGCTGATTTTCTCTGACAAAATGGACGTGTCATACCGAAGAACGCCTCAAAGACAGCGCCGGTGTTGTAGTAATTGATTTGTTTTATTCTTGCTGGGTAGGCTTTATGAAATGAAGATAGATGACAATTTACCAACAATGCTCAACATAGCTCATTTTCTCTAAGAAATATTGACACTACTCTGTTGTTCTGTTGTACAATAATAAATATTCTGTGTATTATGCCCAATTTTCAAATTTTCTAGTCGCGCGTGCAGATTTTCCTGTGACAAAGATGCGTGATAGTCATCTTAAATGAGACTTACCTGCAGGATATACATCGCTTTTCTTGTGTTGTCTTGTCCCAGACTTACCTGCAGTAAATCCATCAATTTCATTGTGTTCTCCTGTCCCAGACTTACCTGCAGTAAATCTATCATATATCCACATGCATACACACACACACACACACACACACACACATATATATATATATATATATATATATATATATATATATATATATATATATATATATATATATATATATATATATATATATATATATATATATAGATGCAATAAACTGACGACGAACAGTACGAAACTAGTAACTAACTAGCCTAAGCGCTTTCGACTCTTAATGAGTCTTTTTCAAAGGCAAATACAAAACATAGTTACGACAAACAAATAAACACAAAAACGTTGCGTTTGTAAACCTCTACATTTCTATCTTCACATGTGCTAAAACTATAAATACAACCAGCTTGTATAGACTAGTTGCGGAAACTGAAAACGTTGTATAATTCCCTAAAAGTCTACAAGCCAAAGCGACATCTATTTTTACTTTGTGTACATATGTAACGCAGATTATATCCCGGATATTTGGTTCTATACCGGTTATTCCGAACAAACCTGTAGTAGCTTACCGGAGACCAAAAAACCTAAAGGACATCCTAGTCAGGGCCAAGCTAACAACAATCGCTAGTCAAAACCAACCTAGTCAATCTGGACCCTGTGGCGATAAAAGATGCAAAACCTGTCAACATATGATAGAGACCAAAACATTCACTAGCACAGTGACTAAAGAAAAACTAAACATACATGGTCCACACAAAACGTGCAAAACAGAGAATGTGATTTATCTCATCACATGTAAGATCTGTGGCCTTCAGTACGTGGGAGAAACTGAAAAGCTACACATAAGGATAAACCTTCATAGATCTGATTGGATGACAAAAAAGCTGTACAGAAGCCCGGTCGCAGAACACTTCTCCTCCCCTGGCCACACTTTCAGTGATATAATACTTATCGCTATTGCCAACAACCACAGCTGGAGTTCCGAAACCAGGAAGGAAAAGGAATCATACTGGATACGCCGCCTTAGAACATTGAAACCAAGCGGTCTAAACCAAGAAGACTAGAAAATGAAAACTATGCACTAGTAGAATTTAACATTTTCTAAATCTTCTTATCCTTCAATTTTTACTATAAGAATAACCGGTATAGAACCAAATATCCGGGATATAATCTGCGTTACATATGTACACAAAGTAAAAATAGATGTCGCTTTGGCTTGTAGACTTTTAGGGAATTATACAACGTTTTCAGTTTCCGCAACTAGTCTATACAAGCTGGTTGTATTTATAGTTTTAGCACATGTGAAGATAGAAATGTAGAGGTTTACAAACGCAACGTTTTTGTGTTTATTTGTTTGTCGTAACTATGTTTTGTATTTGCCTTTGAAAAAGACTCATTAAGAGTCGAAAGCGCTTAGGCTAGTTAGTTACTAGTTTCGTACTGTTCGTCGTCAGTTTATTGCATCTATTTTAATTAATCCCTGACAGACGTGATCCCTTGGTGGATCCAGTACGCTTGAGAGGGTTGTTATTCGCCATATGATTTGTATTCTTTATATATATATATATATATATATATATATATATATATATATATATATATATAGATATATATATATATATATATATATATATATATATATATATATATATGTGTGTGTGTGTGTTTGTGTGTGTGTGTGTAACTATATTAGTCTCGAGAGACGATGGAAATGCGCCCATAAAAGGTGTCCCAGTTTGTAGTTGTGCAGCGTCTTCTGTGGCTATTTGTTTAGACTTTAACTGAATATAATTGATAAAGCAATTATTACGAATTCGTAGTCTTAAACTAAGTAATAAAAAAGATCAAAAACCAATGTTTTCTACAATTCAACAAATATTTTGTTTCCTTAGAATAAAAAGTGGAAATTTAAAAAGAACCTACAGATTTGCAAATTAAATCCCAAAATGGTGAAACGGTTATATCACCATTCTTAATGAGTAAAGTTATAATTGAGTGGTGTTTGATGATGTTTATGTGCTTGTTGTGGTCTTGAAGGTATTTATTTACCAAAGTTCTGAAGTATGATCATGTTCCAACAGTGTTTTTGATGAATCTCAAAAATATAAACAAATATATCCTTGTTTAAATTCTTTCTAATTCCAAGTTAATTGTCTCTTTCCAATAATAATATTGAGCACTTTGTAATTCCAGAAAATAATTTTAATAAATAAATAATTCCATCTCAAATCAAATTCTGAACACAACTGTATAAATAATTCTATGTCAAGATCTTACAGCAAAAATGGGTAATTTCTAAATAAACAAGATTATAAAGTTCTTTGTTAGGTTAAAATTTGCATTTTTGGAAATACTATGACTTATTTGATTTTTTTTTTGTTCTACAACAATCTGTTACTAAAGTTATAATATATAATGCGGTAAATATCAGGTAGGTTAAGCATTTTTATGGGAGAATTTCAATAACCATAGCCCACACCCAAATAAATAATTTTGATTCTATTGAAAATGATCCTAATGTTTAACCCACGCTCATAAAAAAAATATTAGACATGTATAATTTGTTTACCAAAATAAAAACCTCACCAGTGCCTCTAGTCCAAATTACAAGTAAAGAAAATAGACGATGATGGAGAAACAAAAACTAACAAACAATACAAATTAAATAGACAGTAGACATAGAAAACAAAAACATTTGCAGCTATTGAAATGTAACAATAAACTGCATAGGAACGAAATATTTGAGCAATGAAAATGACACTATGTTCATTTTTATTCTTTCTTAACGTAGTATTATAATGAGAGAAATATACTACACGATTGGTGAATAATACAGAAAATACAATGTGCTTTGTGATTTTCAAAGAAAGTATCCGAATGCTTGTTGATAGAGAACTCCCATTTAAATGGGCCAAAGAATATAAATCAGAATAAGCAAATGGGTGTGTCCATAACGGCAACTGTTACAAAACGAAAAGAGTATATCCGAATATACACAAGAAATGACAGAAGTTCCAGTCTCATTCGGACATATTCTTTATAATGAAATTATAGTGAAAGTAACTTTCTACTAAAATATATTAAGAGTAATATTTATTTTCATTTTACAACTATATACTACTTTAAAAAGATTACGCCTTACAAGCAAGTGCAAATCCCCCTCTTGTATTATACACTGTATGCTAAGTCAGCACATTTGCAGTACGTATGTACCAAATTCCTACAATTATATTTGGATGAGTAATCCTTAAGGTGGCGCTCACCAGTTATTATATATTCTTGAGAAAGCACTTTTTTGAAAGGTGCACATCTGGAATAAGGCCAAGCTGTATACTCTCCAACCCATATTACACCCATCAATCATACATCAAAATAAAGGGAATTAAAGTTTCTTTGAACAATACCTAAGATAGGCAAAGTCTCTTTTAAATAGCCAGTATAACTAGTGAGGAAACCCGGAGAAATTCTTTTTCTTTATATTCTAATCCTATGCTAAATACGAAACTTTAGAGCGCCACCTAAGACTCATCGTTCTAGAAACAAAATAAGCTGGACAGGCAAAAATTGTTTGTTTAATCACGTGGTTTAACACACTAGTTCCAGTAAAGATTAGACGGTAGTCTCATTCTGATTCAAGGCGGATGAAGCAACATCTAACATTTTTACCTTTTGGGCCATGAGATCTCCGTTTCTGTATGATACAAGATGCGGCTTACATAAATCAATTGCCGCCAACATAATCAGAACGAATCTGTCCTCTTTTACAGGTTAGAATTGTCTGTGTTCGTAAATTTCTTTAGAATAAGTACTTTTCTAATTTTCGAGATTAGTTTTGGTAAAAGTTCATACCTTTGTAACACTCTACTAAATTTTCTCTATTTTATATTTTAATGTAAGGATATAATGAATTGTTTTAGAAATTAGATTGTTTATTATTTACAGTAATTATTATTGGAAAAAACGAATTCACTGCCAAATTAATGTTTAGATTTAATTTCGAAAGAAAATATTCTTTAAGTAATAAAATATTAATTTTTAGTGATCTATTTCAAATTAGTATCTTATTTTAAATTTAGTAAAATTCACTTCTTCAAATTGATAGGTTGCATTAATCGCAACTATTGAATTTTATGTGATGTGATTTTTAACGTAGCTTTAACAATTTGTCAAACATATCGCTACGATGTCTGCAGTGTGGTGATGTCTAGCACTGAGACATCATGCCGCGGACATGTGGCAGTTTACAGTGATATCTAGCACTGAGATATCATGCCGCAGACATGTAGCATGATTGCCCACCCAGTCACATTATCTTGACATCAAGCCGACCAGTCCTAACATTAACCTCTTAATGCTGAGCGCCAAGCAAAGCAACTGCTAATATCATTTTTTTAAGTCTTTGGTAAGACTTGAACCCACGAAATGTATTTTAAATATAAAGGCTTTATAAAATGTATCTCTGTAATGTAGTACTATGTGTACATATATTAGTTATTTAAATAAAGTCGCCGCCAACAGAATCAGAACGAGTCCGTTTTCCTTTACAGGATCCCGTGTATCCTGCATTGCCAGAGCTTCCCCAAATGTAAGAGAGCCCCAATAGTTTCTTCTCTCTCTCTCTCTCTCTCTCTCTCTCTCTCTCTCTCTCTCTCTCTCTCTCTCTCTCTCTCTCTCTCTCTCTCTCTCTCTCTCTCTCTCTCTCTCTCCATGGACTGAGTCATTTCTTAAGTCATGAGTAATTCCTTCGTATAGCAAGAAAAAAGAATGACAAAAATCTTATAATAAGTGGTGGACGAATAACATGGATAAAGGTTTCACTCCCCATAACTATTCTCTACGGAACAGACTCGCACAGAAAATTTTGACACCATCAGACTTCACTCCCGCCCAGCTATGCTACATCAATACCAGAAGCAACAGCTCTGCCATATTCGCAAGACAAATCCCTGATTCCAAAAAACGAGCTCCTGTTGGAAAGAGCAGCAACCACTAACACATCTCTAGTGACAATATAGGCACCATTGTCAACCAAACAAACGATTCCATCACGTTCAACAGGTACCGTGCTTTTATAAAAGCCAGCACCAGCGCTACAGCCTTTATTTGACCACAATTCGACAGCCTAATGCCACCAACATCCAGTCTAGCACCAGTGACCCAGTGTCCAAGTGATTTAACACCACAAGCGTTCGAACGCTTGAGACAGCTACCGGAACCAGCTACAATTTCACCCGTAGTAGTGACTCCAAAAAGTATTCTTTTCACGGCAGACCCACTGTATATTACTGCTGTACCAGAAACTAGATCATTCAGGCTTGAGCCGTCCAGTTTAAATAATTAAACTCCACCTGAATATTACTTTAGGAGTTTCAATATTTTTGGAAACAACTGATTCTCACAAAACAAGTATGTCTTCTGCTATTAAATTAGATGATTTTAATGGTGATTAGTCAAAAATCATGTCAAATGGTTAGATCATTTTGTACAATGGGCCAAGATTATAAATTGTCAGAAGCTAAGGTTTTGAATACATTTCCTTTTCATCTTCATCGGCATGCTAAAATTTAGTACGATACCTTACTAGAGAGTGATACAAACAATTGGCACATTCTAGGCATAGCCTTTAAACTAAGATTTCACAATGAAGATGTCATTTTAGATCTATCAATTTTACAAACTCACCAAGGGTCTTCTGAATCAGTTATGAACTATTTAAGACGCCAATTGCAACTAACAAACTATACCAGATTAAGATCTTTTAGCATTGAATGGATTGACACCTTCCGTAAAGAGGATTGTTGTTGTTGTTGTTGTTGCTGTTGTTGCTGTTGGGCTTAACTCCATTTTTCAGCACACGAGAGGCTATTCATGGCGGCCAGTATTAATGGTGGAGGAAGAAACCGGGAAATCACCGGAAAGAACCACTGACCCACAAGAAGCTACTGGCAAGCTTTCTCATATATCCACATTCGCCGAATCCTAGACTCGAACCCACGCAGACAGAGGTGAGATGGCAGTGATCCGTAATGGACAGCGCTTTAGACCACTCGGCCACTCGGGATTGTAATGAACAAAAACCCAACAAATTTGACAGAATTACGCCAAATAGCGGTTTTAGGAGAAAAGTCCACTGCCACTACTGATATAACTGACTTTTTCCCTCTTAATACCATTTTGGAGGAAGTAAAACAATCCAAAGATGACGTTATGGTTGCAAATTCAAAACAAAACCTAAACAGTAACTCGTGCTCTGAAACACATGCATATATTAATGTCACAAAACAACAATTTCGCCCTCAATAATGAAACTATCAACCGCGTGGTAGGTATTTCGGACAAAATACAAATTTCGCACCAAATCCACCGGCTTTTCCAAAACAAATATTCTGGTAATAACTACTCCTGTTAATCATCTCGAGGTAATCGTCATCAGCCGCAACCACAAAGATGTCCCCCACTTCTTATTTTGGATGTGGCGGACAGAGCACATCACGCACGCAATGCACAGTGTCAATGTTGTCGCAAGATAGGTCACGTTTCACGTGAGTGATTGTCAACACGAAAACAATAAGTACGCGCATCTCAAGAGAGGACACAAATCTGTCTTGAGTATGTCCAACAGCCACAAATTTATCTTAATCACACCTATTTACGGAAACCATGTTCCAATTTTCGGTCGAGATAAGCCAACACATGCATTATTCTATACAGGCGCGTCAATTTCAGCCATCAATTCAAAGTGCAGGGTTATATTCACGTCAGTTCCAAATATCAAATATTCATCATACTGTAGGCGCAGGGGAAGAACACCATAGTTTCCGGTTTTGTTCAACTTAATTTGAAAATAGGAGGCTTAAGCTTCTCATTTGTTCTATGTTGTACCTGCTTTAATCCACTCAGTAATTTTGGGTATAGATTTTTGACTAAATACAAGGCTGTCGTAAATTTAGATACACAAACGCTCTCTTTGATAGGCGATATGATAACTATAAACTTTATTCATACTGAGTCTGGCCTCGCTCGCATTGTAAAGGTCTTCACCATACAGCACTATTCAATAAGTTCAAACGCAGTGCTTATTAGCAAAGTTCCAAAGGCACATCTGTTTTTACTTGAACATTTTTATAATATGTCAAATTCTACTATTCTTCCAGCTAGAACAATTTCGACTGTTTCCAAACAGAACGTCTTGCAAATTGTTAATCCTACACCAGTGCCAATGCATGTACCTACCAATATCTTATTAACATGTGAGGACGTACTGGAAACAATATCCACCATTAATTATGACACTCCTTACTGGAATGACACACCTAACCTCATGAATACATAATCTAGTAAAGTAAAAGAACCCATTAATTTTGATTTACATTCTTCAGATTTGACAGAAAGCCAAAATCAGAAACTTCGCTCATTTTTGAATCAGCATAAGTATGTTTTTGCTATTAACATAAACGAATCAAGAAGTACTAACGTATTCACCCACCAAATATAAACAGGTGATTTTATGCCGGTTCGTTGTCAACCTTATCGTGCAACATCACACATCAATAAAGAAATTTAAAGACAGGTAGAATAATTATTAGAACATAAACTAATTGAACCCAATTCATCTAGTTGTGTATCCCCAGTTTTATTGGTCAAAAAGAAAATGGCGAATATAGTTTTGCTATTGACTATAGGAAATTAAATTAGGTGACACAACCGATGACATTTCCTCTTCCACGATTACAATATGTCATCGATGCAGTTGGACCATCTCAACCATGCCATTTCAGTACTTTGGATTTAAATTTAGCATTTTGGCATAATAATATGGATCCATTAACGAAACACGAGAGCTCTTTCATAACATCAATGGAATGTAATGCCAAATGCACTCAGAAATGCACCCGCCACTTATTGTGTTCTTTTAGGTGAAGTTCTCAGAGGAATACTACGGTAAATGTGTCTTGCATAGATGACATCATTATTTTTCCCCAATTAATTTGTGGATCACCTAAAACATCTTAAACTCATTTTTGATCGTTTACGTTAAGCAAACTTGACACGCAAGCCTTCAAAATGTGGTTTCGCAGCATCTGAAGTTTTATTTTATCTTGGTCATAAATTCGCAACAAAAGAAATCAAGGTAGATGAATCTAAAATTGATGCAGTTACAAAATTCCCTGTTTTTAAAACAGACAGATGTTAGGAGTTTTCTAGGCTTGTGCAATTATTACAGAAAATTTCTTCACGGTTATTCCACTATAACAACACCTTTAAACAAATTATTGACAAAAAACAGTTCATTCCTTTAAAGCATTATTTGATACAAGTAAGACAGCTCTGACCTCAGCGCCTATTTTGAATTATCCTGATTTTAATAAACCATTTACACTGACATGTGATGCCAGCAGCACTCTAGAGTATATTGTATCTCAAATATGGACATATGACAAGGAACATATTGCTTTTGGTGGTAGAGCTTTGACAGACGCTGAAAAGCATTGGTCAGTTACTGAACAAGAATGTTTAGCTGAATTGGAAGGCATCAGAACATGTCATATTTACCTTTCTCACCAGAAATTCACTTTCATTACAGATCACAAAGATTTAGTGTGGCTTAAGACAGTTAAACACACTTAAGAAATACTGATTCGTTTGTCACTTCGTTTTAAGAATACGATTTAGACATCGTATACAGTCCAGGACACGAAGACATAAAACACAATTGATGATGCACTCTCACACCGACACTACAAACAAACAGATAACATCCATAGTGAAGATGAGAAATCTCCAGATTGCATAGACCCATAGACTACTCAATTAGAACAAGCTGTTCACACCATTGAAAATGAATCAACTGAAGTTACTTTATACTATACTAAGGAAGATATCCCAATCCAATCTGCATTGCACACTAACGATAACACACTCAGTGATTCTTCCTCAGGATTACCATATATCGCCCAATATCAACGCGAGTGCTCTGATTTCAAGGATATGCATGTTTGCATAGAACAAGGAATATTACCAGATAATACTCGTCGCGCAAAAGCTATTCCATATGAAGCAAGTCAGTATGAACTTATTAATGGTGTTTTTCATCATTTTTTTCCAACAACGTGCAAAACACCAAATTTTCTCAGATCAATTCAAAAACCAAGTTGCATTACCATCAAACTTGAGACACGACGTTCCTCTGTCTTATCATGATTCAAAAGCAGAAGTGGGAAAAGGTGGTAGGTTCAAAACGTTAAACCAACCCCTTCTCTACGGTTCGATGCAAGGGAATGACCTCCCGCGATGTCATTTACAAAGTGTGGATCGATAGAAAGAATAATACAGATCTCATAGCAAGTATATTGAAGAAAAAAAACAATGAGCCGCCTTTCAATGAACAAAAATATAAAATTTAAATAATCTAATAATGGAATTTCAAATGGAAAGAAATCAATTTCTTTTACTACAAAAGAAAGAAAATGTAAGAACGTGTACTCAAAGAAAGCAAATACTAATTTCACTTTACTATTAATTGTCAGTGACAGAATAAATGCAGTTTCATCATAGCCTACGAGTCGTGACTTTGAGTTCAACGCAGAATCACCTATGACATCGAATTTTCCGTTCCTTCCTGCACCTCCAACCTTTTTTCAATTGTCTTGACTTGGACCCTTGCCAGTCGAAACTTGGAAAGGTTCGACGATAGTATCTAGAGCTTGAATTAGGCTGTGGAATCTGACGAATTATACTAGAAAATTGGCCGAACAAATTGTTGAAGAAATGCCTAGGAAGCTGTTTCCTTTAATAAATAAACAAAAAAATGTCCCGCAATATACAATATGTCACCTTTTCTATATATATATATATATATATATATATATATATATATATATATATATATATATATATATATATATATATATATATATATATATATATATATACATGTGTGTGTAAAATTATCCCAGCTCAATTAGTATCTGCCTAATTCTGTCTTAACGACTTGCTCTCTAACTATATCTGTTACAAATATAATCATTGCAAGTATGCTGACCAAGGTCACGATTAGCGGGATATCGTTAGCTTCCGCTACGACTAACACGTATGTGCCCGTATTTAAATTCCCATGACTTCTTTACACTAAACTATCTAATACAGTCTAGTGTTAAATTATAAATACCTTAGCCCATCCATCTAACTATTCTAGAATAGTTTACGTGATCAATTAAATCTTACGAACTAGAATATTAATAAACACTCAACATATGGCATACTAAACAGAGATTAAATTGATAAATCTACGAAACATTACCCGTCATGTGTTATGGTAATTCACGAAATTTCTACGCATTCATACGTATCGAATATTCAAGCACATGCAATCTTGTTAATTCTCTCAATGAACTGATAATTATAAAATCAAAGAATAAAAAGTCGTGACTAATCGTTTTCCCACGAAATTCCAATGTATAATCTGTCTCCTTTCTGAGACAACCATGAGGCCTTACTCAGACACGAGGTAAGCGTACTTCCTACGTTCTCCCGGAGTCCTGCCTGGCTCCTTCCAAGCAAGATTGAAGACTGAATCACTTTTGCAAAATAAAACCACTAATTTCTTACAAGAGTTACGCCCTTAAGTTTCCATTAACCAATCATAATCGTCTTTTTCCTAAAATCTCCTACTTAAAATATTTGATCAACTAGAACAGGCTAATCATGCCGCAATTAACTTTCCTTTGAACAATCAATTATTAACGTGCTTCCCCCTTTAACCGATGCGAGTTGAAGAGTGTTATGCCAAGACCCTTGTACCATAACAAATGACATCGTCAAATTTCCTGATGCGAAACCAAGTTTTCTTTGACGTTCAGAGATGAAGTGAGAATAATCATATAACTATGTCTAGCCCTTTCTACTTTAATTAAGTTAACTTTGGTACAATTCGTTTAATCAATACTTCTTTTAGTTTCAAAATTCGACACATCACAAGAAAGTTGACCACTTAGGTGTCCAAAGAACATATCAAATTATCAAAAAAGTAATTGTGGCCTAGAATGTATTAAAATATGTATGACTACATTACAACATGCTCTTAGTGTCAACTCATTAAACGAGATACAAATGCTTGAAAGGCGCCATTGCACCCTTTGCCTCCAAAAGATGCATTTTCTCGGTGGCACATGGACAGTTTGTGTATGCCAAAAGGTAAGGAAGGTTATCAGTATATCTTAATGGTGACATATAACTTGTCACACTGGTCTGAAGCATTTCCCTTACGTTCTCAAACGGCAACGGAAAATACCAGTGTTTTGTACAAATAAATGTTCACACGTTATGGTACACCGAGAACACTTGTTAGTGATCGTGGACGAAAGTTTTTGTCTCAGATTGTTCTCGCACTTTGTGAACTATTTCACTAGTTAACTCAACTGGCTTTTCCCCTTATAGCATGGTCTTTAAAAAATACATGACTTTACCTTAAGATGTGTCTCTTACACCTCGAGAGACTGTCCAGAAACAAACACAACAATACATAGATCAGTTAATTAAAAGATTGAAAATAGTTCAAGAATTTGCTGAAGCAAACACTTGCAACACTTGCGCAGCTCAGCACACAATCAAGCAACGATCCGACCAGAAAGCGAAGGAACCGTCCTTTTGCGTTGGAAATTATGTACACCTACATATCGCTGGCATACCCGTAGGGTTATAAAATAAGCTTTTACTCCCTATGGGAGGATCCGTATCACATAACTGAATTAGGTCCAAAAAACACCTACATATTACGTCATTGTTCCAATAATAGGGAAATGAAATCACTTGCTCAAGCCAACAGACCTAAGCATTATAAATATATTAGGGATTATCGACCTACAACACAGGATACAGCCAACACAGCAACTCGACTGACCCAGGCACCACATGATCAAACGAACAATGATCACGTACCGACTTATAATAGTACAAAATGGTACTCAGTTGCAAGACAAACTTTTGAAATCCAACTGGATTTCTGGAAAGAGAGATTACTTGTTAAAGTTTCTGATGGATCCACACCATCATGACAACTAACGAAGAAAGTTTCTCCAGCATTAAAAGAAGCATTTCACAGAGCACGTACACAATCAAATACCGTCGTAAACGACTAGGTCGAATATTTCGTCATTGAATTCAATACGAAATTCAGAAAGAAATCTCTTCGTAAATAGGAGAGATAATTATAGTCCTTTCTGCCATTCTATCAATTCCTTATGCCTTCCAGTTCTTTTTTTCTTTCTTCTCTGGCAGGCATGTCTCTCAAACCTCTTTCTGTTGTTTTTTTTTTTTAAGGTATGAGTGGAATGTGGATTTGAGTCATAGGACTGCTCCTCCTGACTCCGAATACAGGATCTGCAGTGGATGAGCAATGACTGAATTATGGAGTCATCTCCCAGTCTTTCTCACCGGTATATTGTACAGCCGATAAGTGGATCCACACTTTTCAAATGCTACTTCCAGAGAACATTTCAGCTGAACCGATACAATATTGTGTCAAAGATGTAAAATGTAGCTATAATAACTCCCTTCTCCAGCACATAAATTCAGTACGTCTTATAATGAATGCACAGTTTAACACAACAATCTCATTAATTAATGACTTAATACAAGATGTTTTTTAACCCTCATACGTGTCAAACAGAGTAATTTTGCCCTTCATTGGTGAGATAGATAAACACCTATTTGGTTTGGATACAACGAGAGACGTTGTCACATTATCAAGGCACATAAATATGTAGATAAGACAGAATAATAAAATGTTAAGAATCTTGCTCGACATGTAGGTGATTTTTCCTCCTGTATCTCACAAGTCGATAACCAATTTTATAACATGTGTGAGGCTACTGGCGAAACTCAAAAACGCTAATGCTACTAGACCAAGCACTGCTTGACACTGAAGAAAATATACGTCAACTATATCAAAACTCAGAAGAAGTTATTGCCCCTGAAATGCTGGATACTTAGCAACTTAGGTTTGAAATAGATAAATTACAGATAGCAACAGCGGAATTGGTAGCTAGCAAGTTACCTGCTATACTAATCCCTCCTCGTGTTTTAGCGGAATCAATTAATAAAATCGAGACGATTATATCTACTGATCATCAAGGTTTTTCAATAACACGGAAAGATCCACGTTAATTTTATCAGTTTGAAACATTTAATGATCGCGACCTATTGCGCTACAGATTCCAATTTTGTCCCGACAGCGACCATTCTAGACGAATCAAGTTCCATCGTTTCCAGTCCCAATTAACACATCATCAACTCACGTTTCACAACTACTTGATTTACCTGACATAATCCTTGTGTCTGATGACCATCAATTATACACAACGCTAGCGTCATCGACCTTAAATCAATGTAGCGGTAAGGACATTTTACACTGTAACATTAAACCCTTGTCTCAACCTGAATGCATCAATAGTTTATTTATGGATGATAAGGATAATATCCATCAGACCTGTAATTTTCATGACAAATCGCGTTGTACCACACATTCTCGATCTATCGGATGCGGGAGGTCGTGGGTTCGAACCACGGCCGAGTCATACCAAAGACTTATAAAAATGGAACTAACAGCTGTCTCGCTTGACGCTTAGTATTAAAAGGTTAGTATTAGACTCGTCGGTCTGGTGTATAGATAATGTGACTGGACGGGACATCATGCTACATGTCTGCAGCATGATGCTCCAGAGATAGGTATCAGTATAAACGGTCACACCGCATACATCGTAGCGTGATGACTCAATTTGTTTTTTAAAAGCTACGTTAAATATTCAGATCAAATCACAACACAATACTTTGGAAATTGTTTGGCTCATATGGTGTTTCAGAGCTTTGTCCACCGCACTGTTACTAGCACATGCAACAAAAGCTCTACTATTGCGCCTACCATTTCTCTGCCTGATTGGTTTATTACTGTTTCTGATGAACTCACTTGGGATCACATGATCTTTTCAGTTTCAATCATGACGTTCACAATTGCTCTTGTCCAAGTATATAAATAGATTTCACAGTCTAAAGCGCGTAATAAACTTCGTCTTGAAATTACTAAGAGAATTCAATGTTTAATGGTTGATATTCTTTAGCTAAGTCTATGTCCTTCATATTGGCACATTACTGAACCATCAATGATTGATAACCTACATGTCACGGGTTATCTACGACCACTAATGCATATCAGATAAACAGGTTTTAAGCTAACTAAAGTAAAAACTAACTCCGAACTAACTATGCCAACCTCGTTTCCTATTGATCTTATATCTGCATACAAACTTGGTTTAAGTTTTAGTCAGCCCTTGTGAACTGACGTTATTTGGACACACCATGGTATTGCCTGCCTTCGCTCAACGTTCGGAATGATATTCTCAAACACATTTTCCTTGCCACCATACACTAGTTTACCTTAAACGCCGGCTTGCACACACACACACACACACACACATACCTACCTATATATATATATATATATATATATATATATATATATATATATATATATATATATATATATATATATATATATATATATATACTTAACTTCTTATTACTAATGATAATAATTTTTTTCTTTCTCTTCGTAGGGTTATCTAATATCAATAAATAACACGCGTGCTACGTGTCACAGACTACTAATTACGTTATGGTAATTTTGTCTTTGTATAAGTAGACTACTATAAAAAATATATAAATAAATCACAAGTTAGATATGTGGTTTTTTTTCATTGTAAAAACTAGCAATGTAAAAGTGGTCACATAACCTGAAGGGATAGAACCTTGGGAGCCAGATACTTGTTAATTTTCAAAACAAGATTTTCTTGAAAGAATCAATTAATGCATCAGGTGAAGGATGGAAGGGTCAATCACGTTACTTTTCAGTACGAACAAATATATTGTTCTGCGATCCTGGTACTTCAAAAGATGATTTCTCTTTCACCATTGTTACAGGCATTGTTGAGGTTCGGACGATCGACTCATCATATGTATCAGTCTGAATTTACGGCACCTAGAAAGTTCTTTTATGAATTTGATATCACGGTAGCTATACATTTGTTTATTGCAACTCACAAAGTCACGACATTATATAATAACCGAAACTCTTTATTTCAAGTCGTTCGTATAGCAAATTACCTCTGCTTCACTGAGGAAACTTTAGCACAACTTCTCACGGCTATTGTACCCTCTTCTGATGTGATTCCTAGTTTCCTAGGGTTCTTTCACCATCTTCTTACCCATTCTTATTCCGGTCTAGCCGACTTGTATAATCGTGCCGTTGGATTACCCCTCTCTCTCAGGACTGAACAATTCCTTTTCACAAATTTAAAAAGCTATGCGAAGATACCAATAATCTCGAAGAATATTTAGCAAAAGGGGTAAGACCAAGTATAGACCTCAACTTCATTACCGAGGTATTTCCTCAAACCTCATATTTTCTTTTGATAACTATGTAAATCACACTATTACTTTTTAAGAACTTTTCTCAGAAATATTTATTCAGTAGGAAAATCTTGTTTCAAAGAAGAAACTTGACTTTTACGTGACTTGTATAACGGAGGGGACCTCAGCAAAAAAGCAAAAGACAACGTCCATCAATCATCATTCCGGAAAATGAATGTCTTCTCATTTCAGTCTTGCTGTAGACATATTTTTAGATAGTATCTTCCAAACAATGCCCTTTTTAATTGTGACTCTACAATTGTTGGAGTGCGACTTTGCTGAACTTTATTTAAAATCTTAGGCAAGAACAATTCATCCATTAAAATGTGTTACGACTCTGTAGTTACAGTATGTGTGTATTAAGGAATAAATTTTGTATAAATCTTTTTATTTCATTTTTATTTCATTAAATATAATTATTATGATTATGTTAATATCAGTCTAATATATTGTTAAAAAGCATCGTGTTTACTTGAGTCGAAAATGTGACTCATGTGAGCATGTGCTGTGTATGATAACAAATTCATTACAAGTAAACATTCAGGAATAGCTATGAAAACGACTGACTGATACTTGGTCAGGCTTTCCTAATGTACAGAAGTATTTCGAAATTGCATGCGTCCTCGTGCGCGTGCAATTCAAACAACGTATTAGCTTCATTTATGTTTGAGCTGTTTGTAAGACGTTCAGGGTCACGGACAGGTAGTCGTAGTCGAGAGTCAACAATCGTCAGTCGTAGTCGAGTCATCCACAATCGTAGAGTCGTAAAGTCAGTTATACAACTTCTATTACCTTAAAAAAAAGGTATTGTTGTGATAGAGGAAGTTGTCTGTTCGTATGTCTAAGTAGAACATGTTTTGTTAGAGGAGCTAAATTTACTTCGTATCTTCTGAAAAATTGTTTTCCTGGAGAACAACATCACTGATTTGGACAAAGACACTTTCCGAAAATATTCTAAATTGAAACGGAACAATACAAATTGTGTATTTTTGTGTAAATTCAGGAATTTTGTTAGCCTTCGTCTGACATGGTCATCGCCATTTTTGACCGGGATTGGACTTCAGAATGTGTTTAGAACTTTTTACAGGACTTGTGTTTCTATATTGTACAAACAATTTGGATCGTTTCTGTAAACCGTAAGTCTTGTTTAACATATTTATACTCTTTTATGTTTTCTAGGAAAATAAATTACTTTTGTTAAAATTTACACAGCTCTTTCTTTTATGTTACTTTGAACGAGCCGATACGTAACAAATGGTAGATACCATCAAAGAGTTCTCGACACATGTTAGAAGAATGTTAATTAAATATGTAAAACAAAACAAAAAACCCGCAAGCAGAATAAAGAACAGAACAGTTTAAAATGTACCAAATGCTGCATCACAGACGTGACCACCTGGTTTCAGAGAGTATACAATTTGATAATTTCGATGCTCAAAAGATAACACTTTTGGAACTCTTTTAGGTGTACACCGCTCTTTATTTAGCTGTCACCCAAACTCCTTATTTCAAGACTAAAGTAGCCTTAGTTTTCTTGTGGACATGATGATATCGAATAGGCCCTCTAAGCCTTCGTGTATGTCGCATGAGGCCTGGGGTATCAATCAGGCCCAGTCCACCTACATGTATTGTTACGTGACAATGGCTCATACTCAGTAACAAATAAACAAGTGAAATCCAACAAGTATATTTTAACCAAATAATTTTTGCTCTAGAAAACAATGCAAACATTGGCAAATAGGACTTAGAGTTTGTGAACATAATCCAAATTTTGATCTAAAGAACGAAAACAAAAGTCCTATCACTAATAGTTCTATTCGAATCAAGATTTGAATGTCAAAGATATATAAATATTGAAGGCGATGTCGTCAGATGTGGTCCAATAAACGAATATCAACAATTCTTCGCTTGAATCAGATTTGTTTCCTAATAATTCCAGAATAAATTTCCATTTATCTTTTATGACAATTTTATAAGAATGTCAACTGGTTGAGTTTCCAGAAAAATAAATTTTTAAATCCAAAAATCAGATGAAAACAAACAAATCTGGCAACAAATGAAAATAATCCATTATTCCTTCAAGATGATAAAACGACTCTGCCAGAAGAATATTAAGAATACGTATTTAAACCCCAAAATCCTTTCAAATCTCTCGAGATTGGGAATGTGGTCTCTTACTACAAGAAATTCAGCACGTACACCATTGTATCCCCATTTAGGAATCATTAATTAAATAACGTTGCTTACACATGGTGATTACGCTAGAAAAGTATGGCCCTGATACTGGCCAATCATTTTAACTGCCTGCTTGCACTGCTGCCAGCCCAAGACGAACTAATATAATAAAAATAATTCTCATATATCACTTCTTCCTTTTAAGTAAACATCATTTGCTAAAAAAAATATATAATTACTGAAAAATAATTTCTAATCAGATACAACTATTCATTTCATTAAAACGCAATTAAACAAAAATGAAACAAAACATTTTAAAACTTGCTCACAAACAATTGAATTACATATACGTAACAGTATGTCGTTTGATGCTTGGAATAGGCTTAGTACGACAAATTGAAGCAGGAGCCAAGATTGATCAGCCGTTAGCGTACCAGACTCTGACCAATATGGTGCTGGTTCGATTCATGCCATTTGGTCTGTCTGTGTTAACTAACGTGGCATGTCCCTGCACAATGCATTTTACTCCAGCTGCCAGAGTTCTAAATAGCCTACTTGTATAGCTGTGCGGTAAAACACCAAGCAATCTTTTTCAAGTGGCATGTCCCTGCACAATGCATTTTACTCCAGCTGCCATAGTTCTAAATAGCCTACTTGTATAGCTGTGCGGTAAAACACCAAACAATCTTTTTCAAGTTAAGTATAGTTATAATCATGTTATTATTATTACGACTCTTAAACCAAGTAATAGAAAAAAGGAGTAAGAAGCAAGAAGCTTTGTAAACTCAACAAATAATTTATTTCCTTTGAATGCAAAAGGGTAAGTATGAAAAAAGAAACAAACGGTATTTAGAATTCAAGCCCAAATAAACCTCAAATTACAGATGCAAGTCTTGATAATTTAAAATTCTGAATAAACTTCAGTGGAAATCCAAATAAAATCTGATTCTGGAAGTGTTGAAGTTGACCTGTGTAGTGATGATGTTCCAACAGTTATTTGTTGGATCACAATAATACAAGCCAAGAAATATCTTTTTTTTTTAAAAAAAAACAACATTCAGTATAAATTCGAGTATCTGTTTCCAAGAATGTCGTTTTGTGCACTTTGTATTTCTTTAGAAGAATCATTAGAATTAATTTTAATAAATATATTCCAACCCAAATAAATTGCTTGACACAACAATCATATAACTGATTCTGCAAAGATCATACAACAAAAATAAATCATTTTTCCAATAGCAAGATCATTTAGTCCTCTAGCTGACCTTAGGTGACAATAAAGATTTTCTAAAGACAAACATATAATATAAAATATTTAAAATGAATGTGGTGTTGTACCAACAGCCTTGAATATGTTGATGTACCAAGTCTTGAATGTGTCACAGTGATATAATCCAAAATGTCTTTGAATGAATTCAGAATAAAGATAAAGTAATGTTTTAGTCCGACATGTCAATGAGCACTTTGTAACGCCATTTAATATTTCAAATAACTTAACAGAGAGTATCAATGTTTATGATATATTTGAACATAATTAAAAGCTTTGATCATAAGATCATCTAAGACTGAATTAAAACATGAATTAATAATTGTTTACATAACATATGCAAACTGTCATCTGACCTATGATAATATAATCTTCTGGTAAAAGTTATAATTTATCGATCGAACAATTCACGAGTTCGTAAACAAGATTAGGTATTGAACTTAAATTTAGGCAAACGTCTTTTTTATCACTTATGACCTTGACATGAATCAGGTAGACAAATGATTACAATAGTCAGGTAGGCAAAATTCTACCCTCAAACACGGACAAATGCAAACATAATTTAAATATATTACATTTGCAAATAATTATATAGTGACATATTTTCTGTTATGCTGTGCTCCTGACCACAACAGTATTTTATTTCAATGACTTTCATACACTATATACAAAGTCAACTGACGTTCTTAGAAAGGCGATTTACTTATTGTAAAATAACCCCAAATAAATGCAGTATATATTATGAAGTTCATTACAAAGTGACTAAGCAAAATGATCATAGAAGCCCTTCTAACGTCAGCTCTGGAATAGCTGTTTTCTCCAAAGAGTAAATGCAAACATTTTGTATTTATAAAGACTTATTCACATCAAGGATTCCTTTAACTAACATATTACTCTTCATGTAAAATACCCGGTTTCATAGTTTATTTAATCATTCAACCTTGTGCAAAGATTGTACTGTGGAGTGAAACAATGAGGACCGATATGGGTTCCATTAGATTTGACAAGTTAGTTTGTCATCAGTTTGTCAATTTTTATATTTTTATTTACAAATTTATCAAATTTACCATGTTTGATGCTTAATATTCTTTCCCCAAAACATAATATTCATGTAGTCGAGTTGGTAAATTTGCCAACGTTAAGAACTTTTTTTACTGAAAACCGCTATAGATTTCGTGCCTCTCAAGGGTTATGTAAGACATGGATTAGACATGATAGGATATACATTCAATAGAAAATGTTATATCCACAAAACGAAATATTCCGTTATCTAAATATTTTAATATGAACAAATACCAAGTTCATTTGTGTCTTTGTGCCATCAAAAACGAGTTTTTTACTATGTCTCCTTCTCCCCGATGACCATTACCTTTTACTCCATATATTACGCCAAGAATAATGCGCAAACCCGATTATATACAAATTTGAAGCGAGAATCTTGTTATTTAATATCAGTTGCTGTGATGTAAAATGTTCCAATTCCACGTCTTAAGCGGATTGTTTGACTGGTGAATGAGGGCGGGGTGATGGGTAGTAGTACACAGCTGCTTTGAAGAGACATTTACCAACCATATTCATGTTTCGCTTAGAAATATCTTAAAATGGTCTTAAACAAGAGCAATATATGAAAAACTTCAATCCAAGCAGTAAAAGGAATGTTTATTCTTTAGAGGCCTTAGAACCGTAAGGCTATACTCAGTGCCTACAATTTCATTTCCTTAATAGTATGTCGTCACTTTAGGTATGATTTTTGTATAGCAAACTACCAAGTACTAAAATAAAATTATCTTTGGTCTAGCTGTTTACAAGACGGTATTTTAAAGTCGCAATTATTCAATATCCGTTTACATTCAGCTTGTTGAAATAGCAAATGCTTAAAAAATTAGGCATTTGTGCTTCTTCTCTCTCACAAGCGAAGTTACTCCCAACTACACCCTTATATTTAAGTATCACATTAGTAGAATTGGCAAATTGATGATCTTGTAATTATTGACGCCATTTTTCAGCACACGATAGGCTATTCATGGCGACCAGTATTAATGGTGGAGGAAGAAACCGGGAAATCACCGGAAAGAACCACCGACCCACGGGAAACTACTGGCAAGCTTTCTCACATATCCACATTCGCCGAATCCTAGACTCGAACCCAAGCGTACAGAGGTGAGATGGCAGTGATCCGTAACGGACAGCGCTTTAGGCCACTCGGGACCCCTAATCTTGTAATTAAACTGTTTGCGAACTTCTAAATTTATCAGAGAACGTTTGATTCTGTCAAATTTGCTAAAGCAAATTTTATCGTTATATTGAAATGATAATTACTGGTTGTTAACTATTATGTTTTATTTTGTTATTAACTATATCGACAATGTTCAATTTTCAAACGTTATTTATAATTTGCAGGCAATATTACTTGCATTATATCCAAGACCTAGTTTCTTTAATAAATTGATGAACTGTTATTTAAAGAAACCCACCGAAAGGCATTGGATTTGATAATGCATATTGAGACAAATTCACACAGTGTGAACAAAAATATAATTGGATGGGCGATTTTTTATCTTGGTGTTTCAGATATTTGTTATTATCATGTGTATTTTTTGTTATAACGCTAATTCCGCCTCTGATACCTTTTTCAGTAAAGTTACACATATTCAATTCTTACAAGAGATCTAGTTCTATCTTGTTCGTTTTAGTTGAGCGTCCAACGACAACCCGGGAGCATAGTAATACCAACACGTCTCTAATCCGAAAATTGTATGACTAACTTCACGAAAACTCTCAAAAACAACTGCTGGCAATAATACATCTGATTTCAAATTTAAATCGTGATAATCACCAAATGTTTTACAACTAAATTTATTCCAAATATCGTGTGCATATTTATACTCGCCATCGGTGATATTTTCATTTTTAAGCTGCGATTAAAATTTATCTTTCTCGGGCAGAAAAGTTTCATTAAATCTGCTCCAATCGTCGAGATACTCGTACGGAAGGATACCTTTAATTTTGTCAGATCGACATAGTTTTCACCAAAGTAACTGTTTTAAGCTATATGATAGAAATTTTATTAACTTTGTCTATTACAATTTTTAATAGCCATACAGCTAGATTTTTACATCTGTATAACTTTATCGGAGATGAAAATGTATCGTTAGCGCAACAAACTACTTCATAATCTACTCTGCAATGATTATGTTGTTGTATTTTCTAGCACGTGATTTTCAGCTCTAACGACATGAGCAAGTAGACACTTGAAATCAGCGTAAATAACAAAGGAATATTTAGTTTATGATCATAATCTTGCTAATTCAATATATTTTCTTTATTTCTAAGCGTTTTTATTTCTTAAACTTTAAAGCAGCATTTGAAATGATCCTGCAGACTTTCATCGCAAGAAAATTTCTGTAACAAAATTTGTTTATTTTTAGATCTACTATACTGTCCGCCAACTAAGTAATTAAAGTTTTTATCCAACAGTAATGATAAAATAATAAATTTATTGACAACTATGAAGCAGTCGCTAAGATATGTCTTGGGTAAACGTTTTCTCGCTCGTCTAGTACAAAAACATTTACTGAGATACTGTTTTGTTTCCGAAACTTCAGAATATGATTTTCTGCTATTGGAATAGTTATACCTAAAAAAATTAGTTCGTCTTTGTTGTTAATGCGATCAGCATTTTGTTCTTTTAGAGACATTGCAGAAAGAATTTACCATTGAAAACAATTGACATCATTATTTTTTACATTTATACTGCATTTCCTGTTTTTAATTTTTTGGAGAGAGAACGACGTACAAATTATCGCGACCTACGTTTATATTCCCGTGGGAAATAAACTTCTTTTATCATTTCAAATTTCAAACCTGATCCCGATGTAGAAAACTCTTCTAATTTTTTGCTTATTTCTTGATGTTTTTCATCGGCGACCATGGTATTGTTTGTTCCAGCCAATATTTTTCTCTAATTTGCAGTTAAATGGGTTCTGAAATTTCGCTGTCAAAACCAGTTGTCTTTTTTTCTTCAAACATTACATCAAGTATATCTTGAACTCTTCAACGGCGTGTAAGTATGATACAATTTTGTCATATTGGACTATAAGTTTGATATCTTTATGGAACATAAGTTCTTGAGCTATAACAGGTTGAAAAAGATGAAGTACATTTGTCGAGCCAACATTTGCTAAAATATTTTAATCATTAAGTTTGTAACTGTTGTCATGACCTGAAAATGCTGTAGCAATTGTATAGATTTGATAAAGCTCTTTTTATCAATATTTTGCAATTTTAACATTATATATATATATATATATATATATATATATATATATATATATATATATATTGGTTGGCTTCCGTTAGTCTCGAGAGACGATGGAAATGCGCCCATGAAAGGTGTCCTAGTTTCTAGCTGTGCAGCGTCTTCTGTGACTATAATGTCCCACATGGGAGTGGCAATCCTTGCTACAGTTGCTACACTTGAAGTATAAATCAGGTCTTGGTTGGAACTGCATCCTCTTCCTCTGAGATCTTTTCTCATCAGCGAGCTGTCGTACCTTTTCCTCGCTGGCTTTCAGACCTGTGTACAGAGCATGTCGCCAACTGGACTTGTCGAGGGCAAGCTCTTCCCAGGTGTTGACCTCTATTCAAAGAGCTTTCATATCCTGCTTGCAGACATCCTTGAAGCGAAGATGTTGGCGTCCTATTAATCTTCTGCCTGAGGCAAGCTTAGAGTAGAGAAGGTCTTTGGGGATCCGTCCATCATCCATTCCATGCACATGGCCCAGCCATCTGAAGCGACGTTGGCGGAGGAGTGTGACCATGCTGGGAATTTTGGCATGTTGAAACACCTCGTTGTTTGTCACACGATCGCTCCAGGTGATCCCGAGTATGCGACGGAGATAACGCATGTGAAAGGCACTCAGTCTTTTCTCGTGAGAGGCGTACAGGGTCCAAGTTTCGCTGGCATACAGGAAAGTGTTAAGTATGAGAGAAAGTTTGACTTATCTGCCTCTGAGAGAGTAAGGGCAAGAAACTTATCATGTTCATCCAAAGTACAACTTATACGCTGCAACTACACCTGGTTCTGTTATTAATAGAAAATATAAAAAATATTAGCACACCTAAACCAGCTGTATGTTAATTTTTAGTAAAAGGCGATGATATAGAAAGAATTGAAATGTTTGGAGAAGATTTTTATTTATACTTTGTTTTGCGGCAAAATTTCAGAGGGATAAAGAGTATACAGTAAATGGCGTAGTTACAGATGATAATATTGAAAATTTATCTTTACAAGATGAATTTGCACCTCACCCAGTGTTTGATATATTTGAAGTAAATAAGGGAATTATTAGACATCAGAAAACAAAAAATTATTGATGGACATATTCAAAATAGCAGATGTCTTGGTGTTAATACACGTGGAACAAAAACAGACTTCGCTTAATATCAATCTCATCATTTGCGTTTGAAAAATTTAATATAAACATACCTAATAGATTAATTTTAGACCATGTTAATAAAATTAAAATCAATAATCGCCTGGAAAACATGGATTTCGCTACATTAAAAGAAAATGCTTAAAGGGGATCTAACTCTGATGGTTCTAATTTTAAAAATCCTACAAGATCAATTATTTCGCAAAATATAGCAGCGGGAGAAGATGAGATTTAAATCAATTTATTCTTCAACATAACACTTTAAGATTAATCCAGCTAGAGTAAAGGAAATTGCTGATTTAAACAAAATGAGCAACGTCATTAATAACATTTGTCAGATTTATCTTTAGATAATATATTTTGACAAAATTTTCTATATAATTTTGAGTAAGACAATTATGACTAAATTCCATAACACAATCACAATTAAATCATAATGTCGTCATTTTATTTGTAGCAAGTTTTTTTATCTGCTGTTGTTAATAAAACATTTGTCAGTCACCCAATGTTATGATAACATCAACAAACTAAACACTCTTTCCCAACAAACAGTTTCGAATTGCTTCAGCTAGTTCTTTGTGATTTAGTATATTAACTCGCTGATTATAATTTATTGACACAAACATATTATTTATTAACTAGATTATTATAATAATCAACTGAACTGAGAGAGTGGCTGAGCTATATTCGGAAGATTTTGTTTCAGTTTTAAATGTTACACTAGAAAATATTACCTCCTATAGATTTGCTGGTTATGCTGAAAATATGTTGCATAAGTATGACGAAGACGACGACGATAATGTTGTTAGCAAATAAAATATTTAAGCAGTTCATCAACGGGGAGATATGATGTTAAGTACCAAATTGCTCAAACAATTATAAATTTTAATTGAACTATTGCAGAGCATCAAATATTTTGCCAACTGATAAAACTTTTTAAACGTAAAAAATACCTGGACAACAAAGAAATAAAAAAAATAGTTTTGCTAAAATGTTTAATTTGATGCCAGTTGATGATATAAAACATTACATTTAATTTATTATTTAAACTAGTAAAATGTTAGTCAGAAATTTGTAATGATATTATTCGATCGAAATGGACCGAGTTGGTACCCAGCTATTCAATTATCGCTATACCTACGCCATTTGACTAAATTTTGTTGCCGCGCTTTTAATTTCTTTTTAAGGTTGAGTATATTTTATAGATTGCAATGTCGAACCGACTTTTGGTTATGGCATTTTGCCAATTAATATATGTATAGCTACACCTTTTTCAATTAATTCTCTGGTGTTGCATTTCTGGCAATATACGACATATATCTCTATTACAATCGCACTCGCATGGTATTATTTATTATGTCATCTGCTAAAATAATATCCTCGACAACATCAGGACAACCTGCTTCGGACAAATTGTTGCTGACAAAACATACTTTTTCTTTTTCTACAGACTGCACAAATACTTTTCAGCATTATTCTTTGTTGTTTTTATGGATTATTTTTTTCTTTTCTATTTTGTTTTATTTTTACACTTAAGACACTCTGTTGAAATTGTTCTATTTATAATTTAGATAAAATTAATTGCAAGCTTTAGGTAGCTTAACAAAACTTAATTGCAGTCTTATTAGTAGCATGAATGGGTTGCTTGTCAAATTGCAAAATAAACTTTAAAAACTGTTGATTTTTTAACATATGTTTAATGAACATTACGCAAACATACCTACAACGGAAGTTCCAACTGGTAGAATTTGATTAGACGAATAAATTATTATTTTGTTTTTACTCGTATATTTGTTTGCTGCGTCACTTGGTGAAATTCCGAATGAGTCAAAATAATTGTTTTCAAAAACAGCCACCCAATGTGTGCCAGATCCGTCATTAAAATCTTCTATATTTATAACGCACGAACCCAGCCTCTCTGGAATCAGTGTAAGTTCATCTTTGGAATAAACTCCGTGAATTTTTTTTACATTTATAAATTTATCAAGTATATCAAAATTACTTAACGAAGGTGACTTTATCTCCTTGTTCCTGACAACATTAGTCCTCGAACTCGTCTTAACAGACCTGGCAATAAACTTTGCTCCTATCCGGATAGTAATGGGGTTATTAGAATAAATCCACCTTTTCGCTGCCGTACCTTTTTCTCATCGTTGTCTTTCTTTTTCCTGTAGTTTGTTTGGGCATTATATTTGATCTTTAGACACAAAATTGACATAGACATTCATACGAAACATTAAACTAAAACATTAAACAAAAATTTTATTTATACCACTGCCACGGACAATAACATTACCTTCAACTGCCTTTTTCGTTGCGCCAGATACTGCACCAGTTGCTGTTGCTAATCCTATTGTTCCAAACACTGGTAAAAATTTTAGATAGTAATGTTCTAGATATATCAGATAGTGCCGGACAGAAGAAACCGCAATGTTTGACATCGCAGTTATTTGTGCGTCAATTAAATTTTAAATCAAATGTTTGCCGCAGTTTTACTTATTTACTTGTATTTTGGTTAACAACAATTTTGTTACAATACCTTTGGTGTTAGGGTTGACCTTTAATGAATCCTGCCTCTTGTTTTGCAACAGCAGCTGCTCAATTGTACCTCGGCCATCAGTTAAATATATCTCTTTTGCAATATATTTTGCCATTATATAACAATTCTAGATTAAACTTAAAGTCTAAAATACTTGAATTTATTCTAGTATATATTCGTCTAACATCAGCATTATCAAATATCGCATAATTTTTTAATTATTAGTTATTACGCCGAGCTTGTTGCTGGAATGCAACAAATATTTGACGCGGTAGTTGCTTACTTGATGTTGTAGTGACTCGCCATGTGTAGTCGATGGTATTCGGAACTGCTGTTTGATATATTCTATGTTGCTGAAAATAAATTATGTGCGTAAGTTTTTTCAGCATGTTATTTAATTCCGCCATTTTAGTAATTAACTGAGTTATATATGGCATCCACAGCACAAGTTTTTTATGATAATTGTACATCAGCTCCACCAAATCTGAACAAACATTCATTTTGTTCCGATAGATCTAAAATACGCGTATGTTTAACTCCACGAAATACTTTACTATAGTCCCTGCAAAAGTCAAATATTGTACTTTGTGGCAGCAACAATGTAATTTGACGTGTTACAGCTGCAAGTTCCTTTCTCTTTAAATAACCTTATTGTAACGCTCATTTCTTCTGTTATTATTATCTATGTTATTGACATGCCTTTCCTTCTGCACCTCCTGCTGGTGGTGTTATACCAAAATTATTACAAGCTACAATAAACGAGACTCTTACTACGTTGAACCAGCAGCTACAGCTGGTGGTGCTATACCTAGCGAAGCAGCATTAGTAATAAGAAAAGTTCTTACAATTAAAGCGTATGCAGCAGCAGCTCAAGCAGCTAAAGTGAGTGCTAATGATAATAAAATTTCAATTGATGCAACAATACCTGCACCACCAGTTCCAGTACATTTAAACCAGATCATATTAGCTCCGTTTATTTGGAATAATCGTCGAAGAACGAAATAGTCCTTAAGTTTGTACTTGCAACTTATAAGTGATTTAAAATATTTTCGACAGTTCGATTTACCAGCTGATGTCGGGCATTTCTAAATAAATACCAACCATTATTTATAAGAGCTACTTTTGCATCAGTTTTAATTGCATCAGATGAATTAGCTAATGTCAAAATCTGTCCACGAACTTCCAACATTCCTTTGCGAGGCAGTATAAATACATCCTCGCCTCTAGTATTAAATATTCTGTCACCATTCATATTAGGTTTGTTATAATTATCATCAAGATATTCAACATATTCCAATTATGTTACTGTGTCGTCCGTGTCATATATTTCTGCTAAATCAAGATATTTTACAGACATTTTTTATTCATTAGGTTACTTACAATTTTGTCATCAATGATAGCGAAGCTATTGCGGCGCTGATACTTTCGATGTTCCTTTATATATAATCTGTTCTCGTGTGGGATAGATGTTTCTTGTTGTTGTTATCATTGCGCGTTGAGTTTCTTTTGTTGGTGCGATCTCTGAAATAATTTTTATCGTAGAAGCGGCAGGCGCCTTAGTTGAGCCTTTTATTTTATCAGATAGTTTTGTCCCACTGCAGTTTCATCAGCAGATGCAGCTCCAATTGCACAAGCATTTGATGCGCCAAGTGCATTTGGTGTAAATTTATGGGCTTTTCGTGGAATACTTTTTAATGATTTTGGTAAATATATTTCCTAAATATCCTACTGCTATTTTTCTTCTATAAACTTTTTTAAGTTTAATTATATCTGAGGTTTTATAATTTTGTTGTCAAATCTTATAACTTTTCTTACAAAATATGTTTACTATTGCTCGCGCAAATGCAGGTATTAAGTAACAACTTCATTATTTTAATCTGTCTTCCAGACTGATCAGTTAGCTACATATTTACTTCTGTTACTTGATTTTCAAAATTTAACGGATAATGGATAATATGACGTGGATTGTTTTGCATAAGAGAACTTGGTGGAACTTCTAGTGAAAAACTGTATACCGCTTGTCCTTTATTGCCCTTATCTGAGTAAGATCCAGAAGCAAAAGAGCTATTTACTAAGATTGTGTTTTCATCCGTTATATTTACTAGATATTCAACGTAATACGTTACAGGTTCTTTGCTAGCAGTGTAATGTTTATCACCTGTAAATCCTATAAGGAATTTGACATTATTTTTTATGTTAAAAAATGAAATGTCATATATTTATGTCATTCTAGCGAGGAACGCATTATAATTTGGTGTTAGTTCAAATTAATCATACTTACCTCTCTATTATTGGCTTTTTTATTATTATATTTTGATCAGTAATATCATAAGCTCCTGGTGGAATTTTAAGTCTTTTCCAATTAAAAAATTGATTTTTCAAAAATACTAGATGTAAATTCATCATTTACTCCAGTGTTGATTTAGCCATAACATTCCAATTAGTGCATGAAATAGGTTCAATTTAATATTGTTTTTCTAGAGCTAGTTCTATTAAATTAATATACTTCGCATAAACAATTTGTGCTGACATTTATTATTATATTTTTATACATTTAAGTCGCCACGAATAAGTCGCGATGAAAAAGTTCGTATTCGTCAGATGCTAAAAAATATTCCAATCTCAAATTATCATATATATCAATAAGTTCATTGTCAATTTCAGCACCAACATTTCCAGATTCTTTTGATGATATCAATAGCATCAATCTACAATTCATTTCAGCAATTGAAGCGAATATTCTAACTCCAGTTGCTGTTTTCTTTCTTTCTACTTCTAAAATATTTTTAAATTATAATCAGTGTAATATTTAAAGAAATTTTCAAAAGTATGTCCCTATTTAGCATAAAATTTTCTCTAAACGTTTTTGCATTTCTAGTTTTTTTCGAAACGTTCTTCAATATTTTCTATTGAAGCGGTATAAAGATCACCGATAATTCCATGTCGATATAATTTAATGTCGTTATAATCATTTTTATTTTCTAAAACTACCTTGTATAAATGCTTCTTAATCTCTTCTTTTATTTCTTCTCATTCTGCAATTTTTCCGTCGGCTTTAAATTCACCTTTAACATTATGTATTCTTACATTCTTAAAGTTATACTTTTTATCAAATCTTCATATTCCTTTACTCTTATTCCGCTATCTATATTTTAAAATCATATTCAAATTTTCTTTTTATTTCTATCTCTCTATCTCTCTATTTCTCTATCTATCTATCTATCTCTCTTTTCTAAGTTTTTCTTCATCTAACCTTCTTTCAATTGGTCTAACTACTGCTGCTTCAGATAATTTTTGTTGAAGTTCCAATGGGTTATTAAATAACATTCTTTATTCAGCTAGTTTTGCAGCAGAATCAGCTATATTTGTTACAAGTGCCTCAGCTAATCCCGTTATCTCCGCATCAGATCCAGCAATAATTCTTCCAGCAGCTGGTTCTTGTTGTTCTTTAACTAGTCCCAGTAAACTGACCCATTTCTTACTAGAATACGATAATGGCAATCTGGAAGTTTATTATTATGTTTATGTTCCACCAAATGTTCTGTATCAAAGTTTAATACAATTTTGCCATTATTGTTATATAATATAATGTTATATAACTTTGTCAAATAATAAATAAATAATGAGCTATTATTCAAATTATGAAATAATAATATGAAATTCAAAGTCAAAACCTCAGAAAGGTGACTTATGTAAATATGCAGATCTTTTTCAGCTCAAAAATGAAATCAATAATTTATTAAATATCACAATTGTTGACCAAGATGTTATTTTTCAAGATAAAGAATGAAGATTAATACACTACTGTCAGATGTACTTGTATTAATTCACACTGTGGTTGTTAACAATATGGTTAGTTTTGCTGATCAAGGTAAAATATAAGATTCCGGTAAGTCAGTAAAGGTTTATGTTAAGATACCTGTGATTCCTTTGCTGGTACCATTATCATGAACAATAATAAAAGTGCATAACTTGGAGATCCAGCCACATAATCAGAAGCAGCGACAAAAAAATACGTCGATGATCAAGAATCTAAGTACATATTAGTGCGCGGTAGTATCATGAGTGCATTTCTCAATATAAACAATAGTAGTATTAATAATCCCAGAACACCAAAAACAGATTTCGACAATGAAACTAAAAATTACGTTGACGATAGCAACATTCCGACAGAAACAGCAATAACAACAATTAAGAAGGAAATTACTGCACTTAAAATTGAATAGGATAATTACGTACAAACGTTTCTAAATTTTCTTAGAAATATAAATAGATCTATTAATGAATTTTTTGGAATTCCGCGAACTGTTGATATTAAACTCGCTCATATTAACGGAAGACCAAACGATATGGTCGGTGGCATTCCTAATATCGTTAAAAAACTAAGCTTGTTAAAATTCCTTACAGACAATCTAACAATATCGTATAAACAGTTACATCAGAATCAGAAAGATGGACACCGCATAATAACACTATCAAACATACCATATTTGTCTGGTGTGTATAGGCTGTCCGTAATTAGCGATTAAACATGTAGGATATTTACAACATTTTCATAGCGTCATTGAACCGACAAATTTTCTGGAGTTGTATCTGTAGTGTTAAATAAAGATTCCAAAGAAGAATTTGTACTGGAACCAAATGATAAAATATTAATCGTAGCGTTTTACTGGTGGTGTCTTGAATTGGCAGCAGAAGTAATTACTTAGATGACCGTACAAAATATGTAAACAAATATTATACAATAAATAATTATATATATATATATATATATATATATATATATATATATATATATATATATATATATATATATATATATATATATATATATATATATATAGTTGATAACTCAGATATTTCAGAAAACATTCCAAAACAAGATGTAGACGCACTAAAGCAATATTACAGATATTATCATTTAAAAAAAGACTTTGGTGTGTGAAAAAAATGATACAAATACTATACCCAAATACTTTGAGTAATATCATATTTACCGTTGTTAATAACTAGCTCTGGTATATTTTTAAGTAGGGCATCATTTAATCCGTTTTTTGTTAATTATATCCGGCGTTGGTGTTTTTCTTGCAACAGCGTGTAAAATAATTGAACCTCGATTTGCGACTAAAACGATGCTTGTAAAACTGCAAGTATCACCTATAAAAATTACTTGATCAGACACGATCTTACTCGCGTAGTATAAAATATATGGACTATTTAATACGCGAGTTCCGTATTACTGACAGTATGTTTACAAATATTTTGCCAATGGGAATCAGTAGGTATGAAAAAGATTACAATCAAATATGGGTTACAACAGTAGTAGATGTTTAATTTTGTGTAGCTTTAGAAATATCATTATCAAATAAAATATCAACAATATTATCAATAAATGTCATTGGATCATCTGCCGAATCCACTATTCTAATATAATTTTTAAATCGCGAATATCCATATTGATCCATATTTTGGTGACATATGGTGACCAACTTTTTCATACAATCGCTTATTAGTATAGGTTTTATACCAGTATAACTTAAGGCTGATTTGATGGAATTAGATTTCTTACAAAATATGTTGTTATATCAAACTCATCATGTCGGATTGAATTATTGTACATTGAATATAATATTATTTAGTATGAAATATTATTTTCTAATAAATATATGGACTCTAATAGTAGTATTGGTAGTTGAGTTGTTCCTATCTCAGAGACCCCCTACTCTGAACAAAACATATTTTGTCAATGAATCGTAACACATGTACACATGCAGCTAAGCATTTTGAAAATGAAAATGTTCCTGGCATACTAATATTGTGCATGGTCAGTCCTGGTTTAACTTTCTGAAGGAATCTTGCGGTTCATCATCCTTTGGTTTCTTTAACATGTCCACACCATATGGTCCGTTATACAGATCTCGAAGAAAGACCAAATTCTTGGGCTCAAGAAGTTCATTCTGTATAAAGTTTTCTGAAATTATAGAAAACCCAGGTCCCATTTCCATTATGAGTGATACTGGTGGAATTTGATAATGCTAATTTAGACAAAATTCTACTAAAAACTAAATCAATCAATAAACACCTTGAAAGATCAAAGTATGCTTAAACAAATTCAAGAATCCAAATGAGTACTTACTTCAATATATATAAAAGAAAGAACCTGGACAACAAGTACCTTATTTAATGAAAAATGTAGTCAAAATGCATTCTAGTATAATAACTAGATATATAGAATATCGTTATCTATTCCATAAGGTTACACTGACCGACGATATCTTTAACAGATCCTGCCGAAGGCCCCTTGTAATCATCTGGTAAATATTCATCTGGCAGAACAGACATATCGATTTGTTCGTATACACTGACCATACTCTGTCCATGTATCATAATCTGAAATGAAATTTGCTATATTTGCATTATATAATTTATTGTCACAAGAGTGTTTGCACTTGAAATCACAAGAAAATAAATAGATTATATGATGTAAGTTGTAACACTTCGAAATAAAAAAAATCACGTCATTTTTCAATTAAATTTTTCATTCAATTCGTCGACAACATATGAGAGCTTTGTTAAATATACACGCGTTCAATAATTCATTAGCAGTCTTCTGCATAAGATTATCAGAGAGAGAGAGAGAGAGAGAGAGAGAGAGAGAGAGAGAGAGAGAGAGAGAGAGAGAGAGAGAGAGAGAGAGAGAGAGAGAGAGAGAAATCCTTGTACCCGGCTGCTGATTTTCTCTGACAAAAACTGACGCACCATGCTAAAAACTGCCTCAAAGACCGGGCCGGTATTGAAGTAATTGATTTGTTTGATTTTAGCTGGGTAGGCTTTCTGAAATGAAAGCGGATGATAGCTGGTCTTCTAATTTTACTAATAATGCTCAAAATAACAAACATTTTCTCGCCGAATATAGTGACCGTTTTTATTGTTTTCTTTCAAACTAAACATGTATTGCAATCTATGTAAGTTTCAAATATTGTAGTTACGCGTATAGTAACCCACAAAAGCACTGATGCGTTGATTAAAATTATAACAATGTAAGATATATTCAATGGCTACCCCAAACCAACATAACTCTGTATGATATATTGTACGAGTCTGACAAATTCAATCCTCTTTCCTTTGTGTGACAGAGTATAGTTTTCCGACATGCACAAACATGAGGCCTTCGTCGTCAAGAAGGATTGGGTTTTGGAGATGGGCCAGAAATTCTCCTCTTCAGTTATCTTCTGGTTTCCCTGAACCATTCCATTTGGTTCCAAGACCTTCCAGTCAGCCTCAAGCAAACAGCAATTTTAAAGACGTTTTCAAACTTATTCCTGAACATTCTAATCGACCTTTAACTGCACCAAGCATCTTCCATGCAGGCTTTCAAGGGACTCCAAGACCCGCCTAATAGTCATCTTGAGCAAGATTTGCTTGCACTAAATCCATTTGTTTTCATGAAATTTCCAGTCCCAGATTTACTTGTACTAATTCCATTTGGTTGTTGTTTTTGTTTTCTTTACCTTTCCGGTCACAGACTTACTTGCACTAAATCCATTTGTTTTCATGAAATTTCCAGTCCCAGATTTACTTGTACTAATTCCATTTGGTTGTTGTTTTTGTTTTCTTTACCTTTCCAGTCACAGACTTACTTGCACTAAATCCATTTGTTTTCATGAAATGTCCAGTCCCAGTCTTACTTGTACTAATTCCATTTGGTTGTTGTTTTTGTTTTCTTTACCTTTCCAGTCACAGACTTACTTGCACTAAATCCATTTGTTTTCATGAAATTTCCAGTCCCAGATTTACTTGTACTAATTCCATTTGGTTGTTGTTTTTGTTTTCTTTACTTTTCCAGTCACAGACTTACTTGCACTAAATCCATTTGTTTTCATGAAATTTCCAGTCCCAGATTTACTTGTACTAATTCCATTTGGTTGTTGTTTTTGTTTTCTTTACCTTTCCAGTCACAGACTTACTTGCACTAAATCCATTTGTTTTCATGAAATTTCCAGTCCCAGATTTACTTGTACTAATTCCATTTGGTTGTTCTTTTTGTTTTCTTTACCTTTCCAGTCAGAGACTTACTTGCACTAAATTCATTTGTTTTCATGAGCTTTCCAGTCCCAGTCTTACTTGTACTAATTCCATTTGTTTGTTCTTTTTTACCTTTCCAGTTCCAGACATACTTGTACTAGATCCATTTGTTTTCGTGAAATTTCCAGTACCTGTCTTACTTATACTAATTCCATTTGGGTTTTTAACCTTTCCAGTTCCAGACTTACTTGTACTAATTCCATTTGTTTGGATTTTTTACCTTTCTAGTTCCAGACTTACTTGTATTAAATCCATTTGTTTCCTTGAGTTTTCAAGTCCCATCCAAGACTGCAGCTTAATGTTGGTATCGGTAAAGTCCATGAAGAATACGAATCCATTCACCTGTATATTCTCATCACGAAGCATTGTGTCGAAAACTGGCAGGCATACACGCATTAGTTGGTCATAACTGTAGGATTTTCCGCTTGTATCAATCTGTCCTAGAAAATTAATTAAAATATTTGTTGGAATCATTGAAATGCAAAGAACACAAAGTATATGCTACATAAGTAAGACAATTAACTTAAGAATTAATTTTTATGGTGACAATCTTAAGTTAGGGGAAAAGGCGCAAACAAGGATCTATCTATCTATCTATCTATCTATCTATCTATCTATCTATCTATCTATCTATCTATCTATCTATCTATCTATCTATCTATCTATCTATCTATCTATCTATCTATCTATCTATCTATCTATCTATCTATCTATCTATCTAACTAACTAACTAACTAACTAACTAACTAACTAACAATTCGATCGATCAAATTATAAATATTTACCAAACAGAACAGAAAGTGCTATCCCTGGATTCTATAGAAGAATTGGTGATAATAGTAGACAGAATTTAACAATTTAATATAAAAAATACTACCTTACAGGTTAGAGAATTATAATTCGTACTCTACGGAGTTATAAACCCAGGTCCTCGAGCAAATTGCACCCATCGCCTGCTTGCACACAACAACCCATATCTGGTCACGACTAAGCACGCATCACCAAAATGAATCGGTGTTAAATTATTAAATTCTGCCTACTATTTCACAACATATATTATTTGCTCTTTCTTAACAGATTTAATATTATTTTAAGAGTTTTCAAAAAATAGTTTGCCTACATACCTTGGAATTTAGTAATGAAATTTTAATCTTGTGGACAAATAATAACTTGTTTGAGACCGGGGTATGGATTACAATTCGTCATATGATTGACTTCCGCAAATTAGAGCATATCAAATTTTTATTTTTAAATCTGTTTAGATCAAATGGTTTTTAGTTTTAATTTTGTATAGAAACTCAGTTATCATAAATTAATAAATGAAAATTTTAGTAACATGCTTATTAGGCCAAAATTCATATATGTAATATTAATTATTATCGCGCTATTTCTTTAACTGGGGGCAGTGTCGCCTCCAATAATTTTCTTCCCCAAGACGCAAATTTTCTTATCTGCACATTATAAAATAATAAACATGTCAGTTAAGAATGTCATGCTCTATTTGCCTTTTTAGATGAAGTGAATTTGGAATTTGTCTCCCAATTACCAGTCATTCTTTATGATATGCGTCGTAGATGCAGCATTATACTTTTGTAATTTATATAGCACAAACACCATAAAAATATAGTACACGTTTTCATCATCACTTGGTATGACTTTATCAGGCTTTGTATGCCTTCTTGTCTTATAAAACATCAATAGATATGTGTTGAATGTTGATGTTGTTGGGTTTTTATATAAATTATGTCAGACTTTGCATGATATACTGAAACATAACATTTTCTTTCAATAATAAATTAAAAGAACAAGTTATAAAGTACTAAACATTTTACATATGATTTTGTGAGACTTTGTTATTAGATTGTCATTTTTCGAAAATCGAACTTTATCGCCCAATTTTCTGTCAATTAAATCGGCATAAATGTTTTTCGGCTAAGTTAATTTATGCATCAATATACACAAAAGTATATACATTGACAACTAATTTTAACATATTGGAAAATTGAATTTTCTTTCTATAATCAGTCGAAAAAACAATTTATAAAATAACAAACATTTCAAACATGAAATTCGAACTTTATTTTCGGTCATTTAAATCTGCATAAATATGTATTTCGGCTAAGTTAATTGAGTCATCAATATAATTAACAAATTAATTTATTTTAAATCTGGTTTTGTCTGACTTAGCGGTATTTAGTAGGACCCCGGTTGTATTTACAGCAATTTAAAGTTGTGGAAATTAATGACTATCCTTATAGATTTCCAGCAGATATTTGGGTAGATAACCCAACAACATGGCCTGAAGGTTGTTTTTGAGAAAAATTAAGCCCTATGGTCCTATGGAAAAAATCAAAAGGTTATATAAGGATATGCCTGCAAATAAATGAATTAAAAAAGAAATGCGGCTATTTAAGTTATGCACAGCCTTCTCATTCATGAACTTGGCCAGCAAATATGAGAAGCGTCTCACAACAGCAAACACAGAAAAAATCTGGGAGTCTATTTTAATTGCGTAATAGCAATCGCTTCTCATTGAAAACAAAAAATTCCAAATTGGAAAAAATTCGAAAATTACAAGTAGGAATATAAATTTGACTTTTCCTATAAATATTTCCTTTATACAACATGTCATACAACTTAGGAGAGAACCTGGGAAGAAAGATTTCATTTAATGTTGTCCAAATGCACAAATCTATAGCAAGCAAAGAATACAGAATATACACATATAGCATACACAGGACATAGGGAACTGGTTATTAAAAGGTACGGGATTCCGACTAGGAGATTGCATCCTACATCGGATGTATGACCCTTTAGGTTCGCTAGAAAAAGTATACCACATAAAAATTTATTTAATTAAATTTTGAACAAAATTTTATATATAAAAGAAATCAATGCATTACACCCTTTGTGGTTACAAGAACACATAAAATGCCTTTCTGGGTTTGTTTATTGGATAAGGGGGTAGGGTTCAACTGTCTGGTGCCAAAAATAATGGGCATGACCTGATGTTTGCTCCTATTTGCTCCTGGCGTTTGGGGTCTTTTTTTTTGAAGAATGTATTTTGTGGGGGGTAATTGTACACTTTTTCCTTAAACCTATTTTCTTCAATTAAACTATATCAAAATCTGACGTCTTCCGTAGGTATTATCCGTGATCCTGATTATTTTTTTTAAGTTCTCATTAATTTATATTTTTCTATTACTATTCTTTAATTGTCCTATTATAACTTGATAACTAAGCACTAAAAGTTGTATATTTTATAACCCATGTGCATTTGTCCACATTGCGTTTATACTAATTTTTTTGGGGGGGTAACAAAGAAATGCCCTCCCTCCTACTTATCAAAAAAAGTATTTTGTTTGTGTTTACCCCTTCGAGATGTTGCAAGTATTTTCTTGTTTAAAAACAGAATTTGTAACAAGTTTTTTTTCCAATTTTGATTCGGGTATGTTTATTCCTAGTGTTTCTAAAAAGTTACTTTTCCCACTCGGGTTTTATCCCCCCGTTTAGGAGTCCTTACCCTTTTCCCCAGTGACCTCTGCCAAAGGTCTCTATGTCCTGTGTATGCTATATTGTGTGGCTGCTATAGACGTTGTTGTAAGGACGGCATTTTCATCAAATTCTCCCAAGTTTTCTACAAATATATTATTATGATACAAACTTTAAATTTCCAATTCTTAATTAGCAATTTATATTCCATTTCTGAATTTTGTTTTAAATACGTGTTGTATCGTGTGTAGTTTATTATTCTTATTTTTGTGGGGTTTTTTTTATTGAATCTTATTAATTGGTAGTCTCCCACACGTTACTGACAGTCACTAGAAAAAATGGCGGTTCTTTTCACCTCAGCGGTCGTAACTATGTGTTGAAAATGCCCGGATGTGAAAAAGTGCCCGGCTTCCCGACCCAACCTTTAATTCCCTTAGTCTACTGCATAAATTCACTTCATCAACATAAGTGCCTAAAAGTACTTTGTCAGTATTTTGTCCATGTTACACTGTCAAAATGGTTTCGAACAGGATTTGCAAGCGACTCCAATTTTTTTTTCTTAATTGATTCCGTACCATTGGATTGTATGACTTTCTGTTTCCCAATTGGTTGCTTACTTATGGATATTATGATTACGTATCATTGACCTGTGTGTTTACCGGTTGATTCCGTACCACTGGACTGTACATTACCTACTTTGTTCCGTGCTACAGGACTTTGTGTTTACCAGTTGGGTTTGTACCACTGGATTTAATGATTACCAGTTGATTCCGTATCACTGGATTGTATGTTTACCAAATGGTTCCTTACCGCATGATTTTATGATTACCAGCTGATTCCGTATCACTGGATTGCGTGTTGAGCAGTTGGTTCTGTACCGCTGGTTTTTATGATTATCAGTTGATCCCGTATCACTGAATTGTGTTTACCAGTTGGTTCCGTACCGCTTGTTTTTATGATTACCAGTTGATTCCATATCACTGAATTGTGTTTACCAGTTGGTTCCGTACCACTTAATTTTATTTTGCTTTAGACACAAATTTCTGTCAGAATCACAGTTGCATATCATTCTATATTTTTAGTCATCTACTAAAAAAATATCAAGATAACCAGATCCTAGCGACGTCGTTGACGACACTGTCGCTGGGGACCTTTTCTTTAAAAACATTTTTCTTCTTTTACCGCAGACTGCACAAAAACTTTTAATACCATCCTCTTGTTTTTTGTTTTTTCTGTTGTTTCATTAATATTTTCTGTTTTAGTTCTACACTTGAGACATTATGTTGTCATTATTATATTTTTAAGTTTAGATAAAATTAATTGCGATCTCATCATTAGCGTGAGAAGGTTGCTTATCAAACTGTAAAATAAATTTTAAAAAATTGAGATTTCTGCTCATCTGTCGGATAAACATAATACAATAACATCCGCAAGCAGACGTTCCAACAGGTTGGAGTTGATTTGATGAATAATATACCTTTTAAAATTTTTTGTTTCATATACTTTTTTATTACATTGCTTGGAGGAAGTCCAAACGAGTCGAAATAATTATTATTATAAACTGCTACTCAATGTGTACCGGATCCGTCATTGAAATCTTGTATATTAATAACACACGAACTTACAGCTGACGGCGATTTTATTGCTGCGAGTTCATCTTTAGAATAAACTCCGTGAAATCCAGGAACCGCTTTTAACTTATCAATTATATCAAAATTACTCAAAGGGGTGGCCGTGTTCCTGGTAATGTTAGACCACGTCCGATTCCTAAAAGATTTGGCAGCAGACTTCCCGCTAGTCCCGCCAAAAGTGGAGCGAACGGATAATTCCTCCTGTTTTGTTTGATTGCATTTGCAGTTGCATTTTGGTGTTGGCGATTTTGTTGTTTTCTTTTTTGTTGTTTTCTTTTTTGTTTTCTTTTTTTCTGGCGATTTTGTTGTTGGCGATTTCTTTTTCCATTGTGGCATTATAAAATATCATTTACATAAAATTTACAATTTTTTTACTCCACTTCCACGAATGATACCATTACCCTCAACAGCTTTCTTCGTTGTGCCAAAGACTGCTCCTGACATTGCTGCTAGTCCTAATGTGCCCAACACCGGCAAAATTTTAGGTATTATTGTACTAGCTAATACTGATAATGCCGAACCAAGAAAACCACCTTTGACGACAATGTCGTTTGCCATCGCTGTCATTTTTGCAGCACTCAAATTTAAAATAAAGTTTTTTTACGATCAAACTTCTTTATTTGATATTTTGTTAGCATTAATTTTGTTAAAACACCATCAGAAATATTAGGATTGATTTTTAATGATACCTGTTCTCGCTTTGCAATAGCAGCTACTAATTTTGTAACTTGACCATCGGTCAAATATACTTCTTTTACAAAATATTTTGCCATTTTATATAACAACTGTAGATTAAACTTGAACTGTCATTTTACCTCCAATAGAATCTACCGTGATAAATCTATCACTAATCACTAATGTGTATACGTACAATGGCGCTACTGGAACCGCCCCAAGTGTCCAGGTAATTTCAATATCCGCTGTGCTGTCTACAATTCGCTCGTTATGTTTACTAATATCAAAATGAACTATAGGATAAAGGGTACGAAATTCCTTTGCTGATATCTGAGTTCCATCTTCAGCATCTTGATATTTTTGCATTGCGTCAAGCAGGTACATGTACGGTCGAGAAATATTTTTATTAGCGTCATCTGCAAAATTGCACTCGATAGCTCGATCTGGATATTGCTTTGAATTTAATCTAGCGTATATTCGTCTGACATCAGCGTGGTCAAATATTGCATTATTTTGTTGCTGGTTTCCTCGTTGGGCGTGCTTTTGAAGTACGACAAATATATGTCTCGGCAGTTGTTCGCTTGATGCTGTTGTGACCCTCCACGTGTAGTCAATAGTATGTGGAACCGCTGTCTGACATATTTTATGCTGCCTAAAATAAATTCTGTTCGTATGCTTATCAAACGTGCTATTTAGTTCTGACATTTTTATGATCGACGGTGTTATACATGGCATCCACAGAGCAAGTTTGTTTATGATAAACTGTACATCAACCCATCCAGATCTAAAAAAGCAATCGTTTTGTTCTGCTCGATTTAAAATAAGCGTATGTTCTACTCCGCGAAATACTTTATCATGATCGCGACAAAAGCCGAAAATCATGCTTAGCGGAAGCATCATTGTAATTTGACGTGATCCTGCTGTAAGTTTTCTTCGCCTAGCAAAACCTTCGTTATAACGTGGATTTCTCACATCAAGTGTGTTAAGAAGCAAATTTAACATCGCAGTACCTTTTGCATCTGCAGCGGTTGGCGTTATATTTAGATTAATAAAAGCTGCTATAAGAGAAACTCTTGCAACGTTTGCATTAACATCTGCAGCAGGTGCGGCAATATCTAGAGCAGCAGCATTAGCAATGAGAAAATTTCTCACAATTACAGCATTTGCATCTGCATTAGCCCCATGTACTATAGCGCCTCTCTTTAAAAATTCGGTTGATTTAGCTATACCCCGTCCAGTATCTTTAAACCACATCATGTTGGTTGCAGTTGATCTCGAGTAATCGTCGGAAAACGAAATAATATTTAAAATTGTACTTGTAACTTGTAGATGACCTGAAATATTTTCTATAGTTTGATTGGCCAGTTAATATCAAGCACTTTTGAATAAACTCCAGGCGTTATTTATAAGAGCTACTTCTGCTCCAACTGCAATTACAGCAGGTGGATTGGCTACTGTCATAATCTGACCACGAACTTCTAACATAGCCTTATGTGGCAGTAGAAATACATCTTCGTCTCTGGTGTTAAATGTTCTGATACCAGCTTTATTTGGTTCGTTAGAATTCTCATCAAGATACTCAACATGCTCGAATTCTGTCACATCGTTGTCGATGTCATAAGTTTCTGTTAACTCGAGATAATATTTAACAGACATTTTATTTTATTAGATTATATAAAATTTTATTGCGGCACTGTTACTTTAGATATCAATTTTTGTATGATCTGCTCGCCCTTTGGTGATAATAATTTTTTTGTTGTTGTTATCATAGCTCTTTGAGTTTCTTTTGTTTGAGCGATTTCTGAGATAGCTTGTTTTATTTTAGATGCAGTCGGTGGATCTCCTTTTATTTTATTAGCTATTTTTTGTCTAATCGCAGTCCCAGCGGCAGATGCAGCCCCAGTTGCAAAAGCTTTACCCGCGTCAATAGCAATTGGTGCAACTTTACTCGCTAGTCCTGGAATATTTTCAATAACTTTAGTAAATATATTTCAAAAAAATCCTCCTATTATTTATCTCCGATAAATGTTTTTTCTTGGTTTCATTATATTTGATGTTTCATAATTTTTTACTTCGGCTCGCGTAGATGCAAATAATAAGTTAAAACTTCATTATTAACATGTAACTGTTCTCCAGATTGATCTGTCAACTGCATTATTATACATGATATTTGATCTTCAACGTTTAAAGGATAATAGATAATATGTCGTGGAGTTATTTGCATGAGAGAACCTGGCGGAACTTCAGGTGAGAAACTGTAAATCGTTTGACCTTTGCTACCTTTTGATGTATAAGAGCCAGAAGCAATAGAGCAATTTAATAATATCGTATTTACTTCTGTTATATATTTACTGGCAGTTCACTGTCATACGTAATAGGCTGATCAAGTGCATGGTAACTTATTTTCGTAAATCCTAACAGTTGTGCAATACTTCTTGCTCTTGGTTCAAGATCAATTAACATATTTTTCAAAGGTATTCTAGCTCGTAATGTGTTTTAATTCGCTGCCCATTCAAAATTATCAGCCACACCGCCAGCTTTTGTTATGCGTTCTTTGATTGTCCGGTTTAGATCAGTAATATTATAAGCTCCTTGTGGAATTTTTATTTATTTATTTTTTTGGTGTAGATATTGAAGAACTTGTGAACGTAGTACACTGCATTTCATCGTTAACATCAGTTTTCACGTTAGGCATAGCATTCCAGCAAGTACAAGAGATTAATCCAATCTCATATTGTTTTGCAGGATCTAGTTGGATAGGCTGAATATAATTTACTGACAAATTTGCGCTATTTTTTGCAGACTCACTAGAGTTTAGCAATAATGTTGTTTGCATTCCTTTTATATCAGATCATTTTACAAACTTAAGTCGCCGCGATTATGTCGCGGTGTAAAATTTCATATTCGTCAGATGTTAATAATTCGCTCGATCTTAGATGATCAAGTATGTCAATGATTTCATTATCAAGTTCAACACTAAGATTCCCAGCTTCTTTTGATAATATTAATAACATTAATCTACCTATCATTTCAGTAGTTGAAGTAAATATTTGTACATCAGTTCCTGTTCTTACTTCTCTATATTTTTCTACAGGATTTTTATCAAAAGTAAAAAATTTCCTTCTAAAACTCCACCCATCACCAAAAGGTTTTGCTCTACTTTTTTCTGCTGTTTGAATAAACATGAAAGCAATAACACCATATCTCATTCTATCATAAAGTGAAAGCATATCATTAATTCTGTAACCGAGTTTATTTCATCTTTAGCAGCAGCTCCGTCTTTAAATATTGCATTTAATCTATCGCGTAATGTTTGATATTCTGCATCAGTCCACCTGCTTATATTATTAATATCTATTATATTTTCTTTCTTTAAAAATCATCATATTCACTATCTTTTATCACATCATTTGCTCATTTTATAAAATGAAGTCTTTGCTCTTCAACTTTCATAAACTTTACAGTAAAATCACCAATTTTTGTTGCTTCTCTCTGATATCTTTTATGTCATCCTCTTAAATTTTTTATAATGTTTGTTATTCCTTGCGTTGTTAACTCTGATTATCTTCGGTCAAGTTCCAGCGGATTGTTTATCAATCGATCTGTCTCAGCTTGTCTAGCAGCAGGATCAGCTATATTTGCTGTAAGTGCCTCAATTAGTTTTCTTTTTTCTTCATTAGATTTAGTAAAAAGTTTTGCAGCAGCTGCTTCCTATTGTTCTTTAACAATTCCAACCAAACCTTTTTCTTGCAGTTGTTTAAGTTCTTCTGATAGTGGTTTAGTTTCAGGTTGTTTACCTAATAGTGCTTCAGTAACCGGTTTGAAAATTGTAGCTGTTGCTTCTGTAGCAGTCATTTGTCCACGTCGTGCTTGTTGTACTTTTTGCTTAAGTAATGCCTGAGATTGAGCAAGTTTTTTTTAGATCTTCTATGTGTTTTCTATATTTTGCTCGTTTGTCCATTATTATTATTATTATAAATTTTATAAAATTGAAACCCCTTACTGTAAGTAAGTGTCAATACAACAGCGAAACATTTTAGTTGGATCATGTGTAAATTTATTAAACAAGAAAAAGTTGAATTTATCTTTTGTAGCATTACGGTAAAGATCAATAAACTTATCTTTTGTCACGTCGCCGTAATGCTCCCTTGCAATATTTCTAACGTCAACATTGTCCAGTCCTGGAAATAATATAAAACAACCAGTATTTCGTCTAATAAATATGTCAACATTAAAAAAAAATCTTGAGCGAGATAAACAGTATTACACTGTTCGTTACGTGACAGTGAGAAATATGATCTTATTTTATCCATCTCCATGTTATTTAGCGGAATATCGTCAAAAACTGCTATCTTGTGTTCATCTGCATCAAGTTGATTAACTGGAATAAGATCTTCTGGCTGCCTAATTATAAAAAAAATCTTTACCAGCTTTAAGATCATCACGAAGCTTGTCATTATACTCGCTTAATAACTCGTACTTATCCTGCTGTGGATTGATCGTGTAAATATAAACTCTGTCATGGTTAAAATTATCACCAAGAAGCAAGTTTATAAGCAAATTTGTTTTTCCTGATCCAGTTCGCCCAACAATAAGATAATGACAATCAGGAAGTTCATTGTTATGTTTGTGCTTCACCAGCCTCTCTGTATCAAAATTTAATATCGACGATTTTGCCATTTAGTATAATATTAAACTAGTGTTGATAATTTTATGTAAGACAGTAAATAATGAGCTACTATACAAAATTTGGAACACTATCAGGAGATTTATCCACAGAAGGTTATCAAGGTGATTTATCCAAGTATGCAACTCTTGATCAGCTCAAAAGTGAAATCAATAATTTACTAAATGTTGCCAGTGTAGATCCAAATGAAGTAGTCATTTTCCAGAACAAAGAAGGACGATTAAAATCGAGTGATGTAAAACTGTCAGATATACTTGTACGAATTCCTAATGCGGTTACTGATAATATCGTGACTTTTAGCAATCGAGATAAGACACGAGATTCTGGCAGGTCAGTTAATGATTTTGTTAAGAAAGCTGGTGATTTATTTAGTGGGAATATTGTTATGAAACAGAACAAGATTACAGATCTTGGAAACCCAACTACAGATGGAGAAGCTGGTACTAAAATATACGTCGACGATCAAGAATCAAAGTACATGTCAGTCAATGGTGGGTGGTATGATGCGTGCATTTCTCTATATGAACAATAATGCCATTACTAACCTCAGAAAACCCATGTCTGATTTTGATGCTGTAAACAAAAAATACGTCGATGATCAGGACGTTCCAATCAGTAATGAAATAACAGCGCTCAAAAATGAATTTACCGATCACGTAAAAAAGTTTACAACTTTTCGCAGAAACATAAACACGCTTAAAGATGTTTGTTTTGGAGATCCATCAATTGTTAACATTACACTCGCTAATATTAACACAAAACTCAATGATATTAACACAAAACTCAATGATATTAACACAAACTCAATGATATTATTAGTGGAATTCCTGATATTACTCAAAAAACGAGTATGTATAAAATTCCTCACAAACAGATTAAAAATATTGTGTATACTGTTGCTTCTGGGTCCGATACATGGACAAGGCAACATAAGTTTATCAAACATATTGCAGAAGTTGCTGGTGTGTATAGATTCTTGGTGATTAGCAATTAAAATTTTAAAATATTTAACTTATCTCCATTTGGTAAATTAGAAACTTCTTCTGAAATTGTATCTATAGCATTACCCAAAGGTTTTGAAGAAGAATTTACACTTGAACCGGTTAATACAATTCTAGCTAAAGCCGATTATAAGTGGTGGTTGGAATTTATAGCTAAATTATCATAATTACCTACTACTACCAAGCCTGGGGGTTATGTAAACAAATATTATAATGAAAAGAAGTATAGTTGATTTAAATCATATTTGAAAAGATATTCCAGTACAGGATGTGGACGCACTAATACAATACTACAAATATTATCACAAAAAACTTTGGTGCGTAAAAAATGTTACAAATACTGCAACAAGATCCTTCAAGTAATATCATATCTACCGTTGTTAATGACTAGTTCTGGTATAATTTCAAGTGGGGTATCATTAAATACATTTTTATTAATCATATCCGGTATTAGTATTTCACTTACAGCGGCGTGTAAAAGAGTAGAACCAAGACTTTTAATAAAAAGCACGGATGTTTAACATCTGTTATAACTTACCAAAAACTACTTGATCAGATCCGGTCTTACCTACGAGGAGTCAAATATAATATAGATGATTTATTACGTGAATTTCGCATTATTGACAATATGTTAACAGACATTATACCAATGAGTATTAGCAAGTATGAAACAAATTATCAAAAAAAATATGAGTAACGTAAAATTTTATCTAAACTTAAAATATAATATCACTTACCTTCATCATTTTCGTTCAAATGCGTAGTTTAATTTCCGCCTTCCACGTGTTAACTGAAATCGCCACACTCTAATGCGCACTAAGAATCTACACACAGGTGATCACGTGTAAGGTAATAGCATCCTTGTTTCACTACCTGTAAACTGCAGTATAAAAATCCAGGTAAACTGATGACTAACAGTCACCTGTAAAATATAGAGAGAGGCTAAACTGATAGATCTTATCTTTTCCGACTGAAATTTTATCTAAACTAAAGAAATACTGTTTGAAAAATTTAACAGTAGTAAAATCTAATGAAACATGAGGTATAAAATAATATAACTTACCTTTCTCGTGTTCGTTCTAATGCGTAGTTTAATTTCCGCCCTGCATAGCATATGTTATTTGATGAAAAGCTAGCGGTAGACTGATAATAATAAAACCCGTCTTGCTGATTCGTGAATATTCCACGCATGCGCCTGTTCTAACAAATTCGTCAACCTCTGTATGACAGAGCTTACCTGGATGACTCACCGATTACATAGCATCTCCTGCACCTGTTGTTTTGTAACAATACAAAATACCTGTCTGCACCTGTTGTTTTGTAAAATACGTAATACCACCTTTTGTGCTATAATGACAGAGCTTCTGTTAACTTACCTGGATAGTATAAGGAAGTTTACCTGAATACCGATCATATACATGACTCTCTACCTGGATTCATTAACACTGTAATAACAGAGAGAGAGAGGGGTGAGCTAGAAACCTTACTAATACTTTTGAAAAAAGGATTGGGGGACAGTTTAGGACTATAGTTTATATTTGTTTGGATGGGCAAAAGAGGGGTTTGAGCTGAAAATCTTGTTTTCCTATACTACTAAGTACCCTTTTAGTCTTATGTACCGTTTCTAAATGAAAGGAATAAACTTGATCTAACCGTAGTAAACCACTTCTTGTATTTCAGTTTTGTCAATAAAACGGGTATTTTAATAGTGACTAAAACTACACTTACTTTTTTCCCAAGTACATGCACACTTGTGCCTAAAATTACAAAGGGATATATTGGAAAGTTTCATCGGATTAATACTCGTGGGCGTAGGGTATTTAGATCGTTCCCACGTTAATCGATGTCAGTGAAACGTCTACGTCCAACGCACGTGAGTACTCTGATCATTAAGAAATTACTATGATGGACTGAACGTCATCTTAACCTAGATATGTAGTGAGTCATTATTTATGAAATATTTCTCCATATAATAATAACAATACCTGTCTGTATTATTCTTATTCCTGAAATAGAAAAGGATTCTAATTAAGGCACAACCTACCTGCAAGGGGTAAGTCCCTTTTATCGATTGGTAGTGTATGCCCTCGGTACAGTGCCGGTATATGTATATTCTATTTGTAGGTGTAAGTTACCCGCAACCTTATGCAAGATTAATGTAAATTGTTCGATACTAACACTAGGTCCCAAAACGGGTTGGTTTACAGTTGTAAACTGACATTCACCCGTGGAAAGCTGTAGATAAAATTATCTACTCGTCGAATCAAGCGTCACTTAGGATTGTACCAGCTAGTGGATACACCTTAAATAAGAAAACATAATACGAAGAACATGCACTAGAGGAAGCCGGAGAAGTACTGACTCAAACAAGATAAAACCAAACTAAACGCAATTCTACTTTACGCTTATAACTGAAACAAATTTTTAGGGCTGTCATGAGAATAAACCAACAGGAAATTATGCTAAATTATGTATTGCCTTCTTGGCCTGAATAGTACATTACCCAACAACATGACTCAGCAAGAAACGTAGGTCACTACAACAACGTACGTACGTTTTAAAGTTGTTAACATTAGCGATAGGAATTGTGTGTGTGTGTGTGTGTGTTTGAGTGTGTGTGTGTTTGCGTGTTTTTATTTGTGTGTGTGTGTTTTAGATTTTTTAACGTATCTTTGAAAAATTGTCAGTCATATCGCTATGATGTCTGCAGTGTGACAGTTTATAGTGATGTCTAGGATTGGTGCATCATGTCGCAGACATGTGGCATGATATCCCACCGAGTGACATTATCCTGACACCAAGCCAACCAATCCTAACACTAACCTTTTAGTGCTGAGTATGACTCAGCCGGGATTCGAACTCGCCAGCTCCTGCATCCGAAGCGAACGCTCTAACCACTACGCCACCGGAGCGGTTAGTGATAGGAATTATCTACAATACAGTTTCCAGGGATGAAGAGTGTCTGGAATACTTTTACAAGCGCAAATGTAATCGCTGTCAGGACCTGATCAGCTCTAGTCTTGGTGAGTGTGGGTAGAGGCTTCCACAACTCCCAAAAAGGGCACTGGCTTTACTCGAAAGGGCACTAAATCGAACGTCCATGTGTTTGTTTGCTCAGTGTTTTGCATAATACTCAATAAAAATGCACAGAAATAAAAAGAAGGTCAAATTTCAAGTGGCAAGTGGCGTACTTTGTGTGTTTGCTTGTATGTGTGCATATTTGTTTTAGGCTGGGAATCCTAGAAGCCCTACCTTGGTCAGGCCCAAGTTGTACATAAATTCCAATGTATTTTGGCAGGCGCTATACAATCCATGTCTGACTGAGAACGGATATGAATGACACGAATAAGATGAATCTGTTCGAAGTAAAATAAAATTAGTTTTCTTTAAAGAGAATACATTTTGCTTTAAAACTGTTGATTTCTACGTTTCCGCAAATCTCTTCCCTGAGCAGGAAGTGGAAAGAGGCATGCCCTCATCGATAAAAAACATACTTTTTGCTATATACATTGCTTCCTTACTTTTGAGAGACAGAAACACTAAATGTTGCTGTAACATGGTTTTGTCTTGCATCATGATGCAAAAGATAGTAAAACTTTGTCTGCACACCATTCTGTTTACCGCATTATGTGCCTGGAACACCATTCTGTAATAATAACATTTTTTTAACTTGAGAAAAACAGCCCAAAAAAGACGTATTATTTTACCAAGAAATGAATCAGCCTGAAGATAAAAATACGTAAAAGCAAGTTACTAAAAAAGACGTTTTAGCGTTCCATCATAACGAATTTCACCATAAAGATTATGTTGTTGTTGTTGTTGGGCTTAATGCCATTTTTCAGCACATGATAGGCTATTCATGGCGGCCAGTATTAATGGTGGAGGAAGAAACCGGGAAATCACCGGAAAGAACCACCGACCCACGAGAAGCTACTGGAAAGCTTTCTCACATATCCACATTCGCCGAATCCTAGACTCGAACCCACGCAGAAAGAGGTGATATGGCAGTGATCTGTAACGGACAGCGCTTTAGACCACTCGGCCACTCGGGGCTCCTTACATAAAAATTATGAAAAGTATGTCTCTGCTGACAATGTTTACCTTAATATACATATAACATATAATATGAATATTACATACATTGGATCACATCATTAAGTTTTGCATTTGATGTACGATTAAAACAAGGACGGTTGGGGAGGGGATCAAATAAACCCCACCCCACCCCAAAAATGGATGAGAGTGGGTGGTGAAAAACGACGGTGAAAGTATGCTTTTTGAGCAGTTTTGCTAACCCGGATTTGTCAATAAACCGAATGAGGAGGAGAAGAAAAGGTGACATGTGTGAACAAAAGTATCTACATTTTATTACAGGTATTTTGCACGAATTGGTGTATGCAGACGTTTGAAAGTGCACGAGATAAAAGTTTTGGAGGCCGAGAGACAAGGCAGTGCATTTTCACATTCTTTGTTGTGTGCTCTTGCAAATATTCACACACATCAAAACGTGTATCGTCGTTTTTCTTTCATAATGAATTAATGAGTACATACAACTGCCTATAACATGATTTTTAACAGGAAGAAATGTATTCATTCAGCACGTGTACTTCCTTTGGCTTTTGTTAGGCTGAAGTCGTTAGATCGCATTTTCATAAAACATCATGATTTTCATCTCACACTTTGATTTGCCTCTAGGAGATAATCGCCGGACCTGTTGTCGATTATATCCTCCTTTATTCTAACCACGGGATTATGACCAGAGTAGCCGTGTGGTCTAAAGCGTTCACTGTTACGGGAGTAGGAGGTTCTAGTGTTCACCCTTACTAAAATGGATTTTTTTTTAAAATTTTATCAACTGAAAGAAACAGCATTAAATTGTTCATTTTTAAATAATCAATAACATGGAATATAGATTTTATGCTTTAATTTGTATAGAAGTTTTCAACGAATTCATTTCAATTCTAATTTCTTAATTTTGGGGAAAAAAGTTTAGCGGAATAAAATGCATTTTCCAGATAATTTGTGGCCACAGTTAAGTAGCGGGTAAAGTATTCCAGATTATAAAAATAATGTTTTTATTTTTCTTTGTCATAAGATTTTTCCAGCATCTAAATTATCCCTGAAACGCCTTAGTAAAACAAAAAAAAACCATCCAAGCTGAAAGTGGCATAAAATTCAACAGGGCATTCATTTATTCGAAAAGCATTATTATTTTTTATACTTTCTTATTTTATTGATGCTTTTATACACTTTTCTGCTTTTCTCCATGTGTAATGGAAGTTTCGTGTGTAACGCAGCTTCACTATCAGCAGGAAAAATGTTTCTATTTTGGTCCCGCCACGACAATTGTCACAAGAGCTTTGACTTTTATTAATGATTAATAAGAAGAAATAACTAGCTATGAATATTATTGTCTTTTTGATTTGATACAATTTTCTGTAATTATACTGGGGATAGATTCTCACTTTAATTTCTCATTTGTTCTAAATGCAATAAATATTGTGTACATTTTTTCGCCATCTTCGTAATTTACTGTGCAAGATTCAATAATTGACGCTTTCGTTTCTGTATCAAGATGAGCTATCATCTAAAAAAATATTTTCGTATTCATCGCTAGTTTCATTTAGAAAAGATTTGAAATCACTTATAGCTTTGTCGATACCTGGTTTCGCATCTCAGGCTAGGCTAATGTTGGTGTGTGAGAAAGTTTGCCAATCCCGTAGGTCAGTGGATCGTCCTGGGATTTTATACTGGATTCTTCTTCCATTAGATGTACCGATCGCCCTATATAGTGTTCACGTGCTGAAAATGGCATTAAACTCATAAGGACATAAGGACAACAACATTAAATACATGGATCATGAGAATATGTATATCAAACTCAGTAAAGAATGGTGATCAATTTACAATTTGTCTCGTGGGTCAGCTAATTGATGAGTGGAAATAATGTTAATTGTTATGAATGCAAAAGAAAATATCCTACTTACCGATATGAGGCGGGTAGGACTGAATCGCTTAATTTTGCTGGCCCCTGTTTTAATAGATTACACTATGCCACTACCATGTTTTCGATGGGAGAATATACGCTGATTTCACTCCCCATCATAAATATCTACAACAGATTTGGAATGGTTAGGAGAAACATGGACTATTCATTAGCATATTTACATTCGTTTCTTTTTCTTTCGGAACCAAGTGCACAACATGCATATAGGTCAGTCTGGTCATCAAGGGCCTTCCATATCAGGACTTTTTCTTCAATATGACATGGTTTATTGAAAACTCAGACAGTAACAAACTGTGTTCGGATGTTATGGTATGTCCAGACAAATTGATTCCCTAAAAGAACCATGTGGTGCATCGTCTTTTAATTTCAGATAAATGTCCACTCCACATGGTCTTTATAACAAATCCAGGAGAAAATCTGCATTTTTGGCCCCAGCAGTTCATTCATTTTGTGCTAAATATGATGCCCCTTCCCCTCAAACCCTCCCCCAGTAGTTGTCAATGTTTTAAGTATAAGATGGCAGTCAGCATTTTAGCCACATGTCATTAACAATAACAAGAACCGTCGTTACTACAATTTCAATAACGTGTTGACCAGTCAGCCAAAGATACGTCTCCCGGTAATCTGATTGTATCAAATCTCCTACTTAAGTATCCCAGCACCTTTAAATTTTATTCTATGTACCCATGTTTCAACACTGTCAATTTATATTTCCTGGTAACGTACAACATAATTGAATGAGAAAGATTTCAACATAAAAAAGTAAGATATCTTTTACCCAGGATATGTTGGAGCTTTCATCATTTGGTAGGCATTAATATGGAAAAGGGAAAACACGCATATTTGATTGTATACAATGAAATCTCTCTGATCATGTATTGTAGTTATGACAATAAGAAGATTTTGGAAGCTTGACATAGTTCAAAAGGAATATTTTCTAATCCTTTGTTAGACAATTTCACCATTAGTTATGTGTTTGTTAAACACATATGCAATATAAGAGACCAGAGAAGTTTATTTTAAAATCCTCTAGGAAATATAGGAAACAAAACTGAAAAGTTGTTATGATGAAAATGTAAACATTCATTAACATACATTTACAAACATGCATAACAAATTTCAGCCATCTGCCTCAAGTGGTTTTGTATCAAAAAGGTAAAATGTCCATGAAATACAAATAATTTGCAAACGTGAAAAATTGAAACAGTACTCTAATGGCCTAAAAATCCTATCATATCATCTAAATATAGGTTATGCCTATTAAAGCTCGTTTTTCTTCCATATGTGGATTTTGCTTATTCGTTTTTGATTTCGTCGAAACAATTCTGAAAACTTAACATGCTCGGAAAAAATATTTTGACAATTGCTTTAATAGTCTTAAAATTTAGGTCATGTGCTCAATACCATGATAAACTGCATACAAAATTCATGTTTTTCTGTTTAATAATTTCCGCTTTTGACACTAAAACAGAATTTTTGAGACGGGCATGCTGATATACAGACGCATGGACGTGTGGCATTACAACCGCAAAACAATATGCCATCCTTTTATCACAACGGGTCATAGAAACGTGTTGGCACTACTAAAAACAAAAGAGTGTTCAACAAGGTCCTGGCTAAAGACTTGAACTTGTCTTAATTGTGCCATGTTAGGATCTTGAGCAAATCAGATTTTGGAAAGAGGGTGAGAGATTTTGGTCTATTCAAATTAAATTGTCTGGTAGGTCTGATAGATCTTTATCATGACCTTTATATCCTCTGTCATCGTGTCTGTTTGTATCAGATATCATAGATGCTTCTTATGGCAATTGGTACCAGTTCCTTCTCCTCGTAGAGTCACAGAAACAATATCGGACATTTGGTAGATCGAAATGTTCGAAGCGATGATGGTATTTACTCTACACCAGTCCATGAAAACATGTCTCATAAGCCTTCAAAGAGTGGAGCGCCTTCTTGCACTCGAGATTCTCTACCCAATTGAAGGTCTGAATTATTTCTCTCGCAAAGCTGTACTGTTAAGAGCTAATAATGAAGAACAAGACAGTAGTCCGGGCTGGAACAAAACTCACATAACCTTATTTTGTTTGAGAACATTTGCAATTTTCCTGCGTGGGTCTATCGCTAGCACGAGTAGATCGTGGACTCCGGATGTTTCCCATCTCAAAGGGGTATCAGAATTATCTTGCAATTCTGACCCCGTATTTTCTATATTATTTTCGGAACTACGACCGTGCGGGGGGTTTGAGGGGTAACTATAGGTCCATAACCCTTTCCTTCTGAATTATAGCCCAACCACGGCCCAGGCTTGTGCGTCCGGGACTGGTGACACAAAGGTAAACAGCTTCTTGTTCTACCTTGTAGCGCAAGGTCGATCATGGGACTTATTCAGATTGCACAAATCAAATAAAAGAAACTGACGGATGAAGGGACCATTCCGATATAAATAACCTGACCCTGTCTAAACAGAACGACGGGCAGAAAGTTGAGGATGTTGGCAATCTGTTTGATTCTCACATCAGCATAAAGCTGGCAATACCAACAAAGAAACTGACAAACCAGCATGCACTGTTACAAAGCAAGAGAATACACGCACGAATTCTTTCTGGCGTGTACCATTTGTACCTCTGCTACGGTTTTTTTTTTTAATTGTAACCGGTGGATTATTACATTCTCAATCGTTATGTTTCCTTTAATTTGATCCTCGTTATATAGCACAAAATAAAATATCACATAGTAAAGTTTGCACAGCATGTAAAGTTTTTATTTTCATAGATAATATAGCATCAAATGCACGTCAAAAAATAATGAATGCATAACATATAATCAACATTACGTACCATATAATTTGAGATATACATCATATAATACATAACAATAAATAAGGCATAACATGTAAAAAAGCATCATTTGATATAATAAGTAATACAAAGAATACATTAATAACTGTTCATGATATATTTAAAAAAATGACATCATATAATGTAGCATACACGTCATACTATAAGAAATGCACTTCATGTAGTATTAATACCGATAAAAAATGTGCTACATCTATTATGCAAAGCACAGACTATGCAAGAGTAAATTCACAAAATAATATATATATATATATATATATATATATATATATATATATATATATATATATATATATATATATATATATATATATATATATATACTGTTATTTCAAACATCTGTATTCGAAACAGACCTCTTAAGACAGTTTTGGCGTTCTAATAATTGAAGTTTAAATATATCAAAGAAGATTAGCCATTAACATAATAACCTTCTATATGGATGGATGAAATATAAATAATATATGAATTACATCAAAATAAAGTCTGTTTTAATAACTTAACTTTAAAATAATGAATTTAGTTTTTAACAAATATTTGACTATACTTCCATTAGACCTAGTAACATAATTTGGTTTTCATAAAAGTTGGTGAATTTTTCAGTATCTTAGAGGTCTGAGAAGCTGTGCCGTCTTTTATGATAAATCAGTTTAGTCATGAGTTTTCACTGTACTTTGAACTGAACATAATTCAAGACGGAATGAGATATTTTTTATCGTGATCCTCTTAATATAACACATCAAGTAGAATTGACATTTACTATTAGGTCTTTTTCTTTTACAGTCTCTCTTATAAAGTACGAGACGAATACAAACAACTGCACAAGAAAAGAAGCATAAATGCGTCTAGAAAATACATAATTTCCACATTAAGCAACAAAAAAGCAAAATTGAGTCGAAAACCTAATACAACGTTATGATAGTCAGATTTTAAAAACAGAAATTATTTCTAAACTAGCGAAATGTTTATATATATATATATATATATATATATATATATATATATATATATATATATCTATATATATATATATATATATATATATATATATATATATATATATATATATATATATATATATATATATATATACCTTTTCCCTGTTCTAGTAAACTACTTGTCTACATCTACACTCATATGGATATTTCAGAATCCAAATTTGTCTTTGAGAAAAAATTTGAAACAAACTCTTACCTGCAAAACCTTACAAATTCCACTTCAAAAACATTTGACATCCATATTTGTTTTTATATTTTAAACTAGGCATTCATACTGAAAACATATTTTCACAGTCTTAACTTGTGATATTATTACGGAGCTAGAAACTCGCTGGTACATGTTGAATGGTTTTAAGAAAGATTCACGCCAACACAGTTATTCCAGGCTTCTGCTATAGATAACACAATATTCCAGAGTTAAATGTCGGGATTAACATTTTATTTTGAAATTCAACACTGTTCAAATATTGTACTGTGGAATGTAATTTTGATTTTTCCCGAGCTTATTCAATTTGATTCTGAAAACTAATGTTGAAGTTAATGCTTCCATTGACAATGTAAGTGCTTCGTTAATTGGACATGAAATAATATGCTTTCAGCGGAAGATTGTATATCCACATAATAAAGTTTTCCAATATGTGAACATTTTAACACAAACAAGTTAACTTTTGCCAAGGTACCGAAATATTTCTAAATAGTTCGACCCCAAATCCGCTGCTTTTTATTGGCCTCTATCCCTAATGACATTCAACTTTTGCCAAGTTAAAATGCGCAGAGAAAGAGTGCAGACCATATTGTGACACATTTACAAAACTGAAGTCAGACTTTTGCTATTTCATGTAACGTAATGTGTTCTAAGATGTGCCATGTGCTGCAAATTGTACCATGTGTTGTAAAATGTGCCATGTATTGTAAAATGTGCCATGTGTTGTAAAATGTGCCATGTATTGTAAAATGTGCCATGTATTGCAAAATGTGCCATGTGTTGTAAAATGTGCCATGTGTTGTAAAATGTGCCATGTATTGTAAAATGTGCCCTGTATTGTAAAATGTGCCATGTTTTGTAAAATGTGCCATGTATTGTAAAATGTGCCATGTGTTGTAAAATGTGCCAATTCCTCTCCTCTTCAACTATGGTTTGAAGAGGTGGTGGGTACACTTAATTTGATATGTTTTACAGCAACAGTCCTCTACCACCTAAAATTTTGTTAAACATATTCTAAATACTGAGATCATGAAACACTTCTAATTATAGCACTAAAATAAATACTTGTCCAGTGTCTGAGGTTACGTTGTAGGGTTGTTATTAATTTCACTTCATCATTCTTATTTCGTTTCCGGTAAAAACTGCAAGGTACATGGAGTTTTTCAACTTGCACAATAACAAAAAAATTTCAATCATTCTAGCTGAATGTGTTTTCGCATTTTAAAGTCAGCTTGTGATCTCCTAGCAAAATTTATTCAAAAACATCAGAAATTTATCTTAACGTACTTTTCTTTCCCTTGTTCCGACAAGCTCATTTTCCTACCTCTACACTCTTAGATTTAAATATCCTAGTGTGTTCTTCTCTGGATAAAACTTTAAGTAAATCTGACCGACTAAATGTTTTAATTTAATTTAAAACATTTTGTAGATGTTTGCTTTTTAAAACCGAAAACTCTTTCTGAGCGCATCGCTTATCATTCTAACCCAGCGATAATCATACTTGATTAGTTTAATAGATTCGTTCATGTGCATATCTTTTGAATCGCAAAATTCCTCCCGAGAGTAAGAAATTGTGTCAGAAAATATGATTTGCCGAGAAACTCATACAAATTTTGATCGTGAGGTTAGAGGTTTGCTATCACACACTGAGGGATTCTTTTTCCGACATTCGTGAATGAAAAACGAGGGTCTAAGTTAAATTGGTGTATTGTCGCTTGCAAACAGAAAAACATTCAAGGAAAGTTTCGTTACCTTAAGATAAACGAAAACCTTTACGTTTACACTGAACAATTCAGTGTAAACATTTAACAGCACCTTCTAGCTTAAAAGAACTGAGTCTGAAACAGCTGTAGCAATGGCAATATGCAACATCCGAATTGTGAGTACAACATATAGATTGTCCACTTGTATCCATATGATTAATCAAGTCAGGCAAAGACAATAACAAAACGATGATTGATTCAACTTTGACTCTAACTGATTTACCCTTTTGAAACTATAATAAGATTATGAATGTAAGACAAATATTAAAAAGACCAATATTAAAAATAAATACCTGATGCCATACCTCAACTGTCAAGAGACACTTTCTGTTTAGAAATTTAAAATGCTAAAACTCAGGAGCGGAAGGTGTAAACCAAATATATAGCGTTGCGCCTGCACACCCACCCATGACAATCAATTTGTCTCATGTCAAATGGTTTATGTGACAAACGTAGATTCACCTCTTTCCATTTTTCCTGAAAATGGTAAGTACGAGAATTTTTGCGACGGTAATGTAGTGATAAAGCATATGCCGATCATATTTTCAATTTGATCCATTTTAAAGAAAGCAAACTTTCATCATTCTTAAATTTCATTCGTCATGGCAATTATTAGATATGTACCTACGCAACCAGAAATTTAGAAAATGGAAAAGTTCCCAACATTAACTGCTAACATTTCTTATGGTCAATCAACGTTTAATTTTCTGAAGGAAGCTTGCGGTTCATCATTTTTTGGTTTCTTTAACATATCCACCCCATATGGTCCGTTATACAGATCTCGAAGAAAGGCTAAATTCTTGGGCTCCAGAAGTTCGTTTTGTATAAAGTTTTCTGAAATTAAAGAAAAAATTCCATTCACATCATCAATCATAGTGTCATAATTGTATATAGTAGTATAGGGAAATGAGGGTTTTGGCCCACCACTCCCCTCCCACACCTCCTCCCCCACCCCCGCCAAACCCTATGTAGACAGATATTTTGTAACCAGACAAAACAACAGGTGTTGGAATGCGATAAGCTCTGTCAACAGAAGTGACGAATTTGTTAGAACAGCGTATGTGTGGAATATGATTATTCTAAAGACGGCAAATAGGTTTTACCACAAAGTTTTTATCAGATAACAGGATGAAAATTAAACTGTGCATTAGAACGTTTCAGTTAACAAGGCGGAAATTAAACTAGCATTAGAATGAAAATGATATTATTTTATATCTCGTTACCAATGATTAAGGTTTCAACTGTTGATATTAAAAATACTTCACTATCACGACTATAGATACTAAATTTTACTTTACCGCTCACACAGCGATGGGACTCAAACAAATCTTTCATTTCTGGTTTGTTCAGAGGATATTTTTTGTTGATAAAATATACCTTTGACCGATCGAGATCAATTGTGAGTTTAGTAGTTTTGTTGGCTAATGGGTCTGTGAAAGTTTTTAAATTCCGCTAGCAACTTTTGATACAATTGTTCGAGATAATTGAAATACACGTTGTTATCAGATCTGATGAGCGAAAGTTTTAACTTGTCACGTGTTCCATTAAAACATATACCTGATGTTTCATTATTAAATTCAACTGTCAATTGTTTACCGTCCATCATTAGATATTTGATGTTACTATTGTAGCTATTTGTCATTGTCAAATTTTCAAACATTATTTTATAAGTTTAGATAAAATTTCAGTTGGAAAAGATAATGTCGAGTATAGATCTATCATCATGACAATACCTAAGGGCAAATGTATCTACCCCATTTTCACAATAGCGTTTGTAATCAAAATTATACAATCCACGTTTGATAGTAACATCTGTTTCGAGTTTATGATGATTAGTTCGAATTGCCATAGCTCTCATAAAACTAACACCACCATCAAGCGCATACCTGTAGTCATCAAATTTCATAAACTTTTTAACAAAATTACGAGGCAGACCTTTTGCTTTTTTCGTTATTTTATTATTGTCCAATAATACGGCATACATTTTGCTGCGTAATCCGATAAAATATTTGATAGCGCTCGAGTTCATTTCATCTTTAAACTTACCAATAACCTTTTTATTTGTGTCGTCATGAAATTTACTGTCACGTGGATAATCGGAAAGATCAAACAGATGTTGATTTTTGTACATGTCCTGATAGATGTCCTCGCAATCGATTTCATATACGAGCGAATCAGTATCAGTAAACAATAATCTACTAGCCGGCCACTGATTTTTAACAAAAGTGTAATGAAAATCGTACATCAGCCACTTTGATAAATCTAACACTGCAGCTCCAACATAGATAGGCTTGTTTAGTTTTAGATTTACTATTCTTCTTTGTATTGCAACAAGATTTTCATTAAATATTTTCATGCTCACAAAATCATCGTCTGACACAAGTTTGTTTCTGCGATTGACATCATTAACTATTTCAATATTTACACGTTTCCTAATATTCTCCATCATCTTAATAAAAACGGAATTGTTCATCAGTTTAAAGAAGTTTTTTCAAACTCTGTTTTCGCTGCAGCCCTTCTTGAAGTGTTTGAGTTAATATAACCTCTCATCCACGGCGACTGATTAAATTTTAGTACACGATGAACTTTTCTCAACACAAGACTAGCATCGACTGCTTGTTTTAAAACTTTGTAATGCAAAACGTAATTTTTCTTATCAAGTAAATTTGGTACTAGTTTCTTGACCATGGAATGTTGCCTTGGTGATGCTAACGCTTGTTGTTCTTTTGATAACAAACTATAATCTATGACCATCGATTCCGCACAGAAAGGATAATCGTTATGTAATTTGTGTAGCGAATTTGGATAATCAAGATCAACTTCAACGAAATAGGAAACATCTTCGGGTATCTTTTTTTCTGTCTCCGATAGAAATCGATCAGCCGTGATCCAATGAAATCCACCAAGAGGCATTGGTTCTGCCATCGAATACCCGTACAAGTTATTACAATCTAGATAAATTATATACTTCAAAGGAAGGTCAGGGTTATACTGTTTCAGGTATTTGTTGTTTGCTTCAGCATATTTTTTTGTTATCACGCTAATACCACATCGGATTCCTTTTTCGATAAAATTGAACATATCAACATCAGTCAGTAATTCCAACCTTACCTTACTAAACTCTAAACTTTAGCAGAGCATCCCATGACAGTCCGGGGGCAGAATAATACCAGCAAGGATCTAGTCCGTAATTATTATAACTCACTTCTCGAAAACTTTCAAAAACATCTGCTAATAATAACACATCAGTTTTCAAATACAAATCGTGATAATCACCAAAAGTCTCACAATCAAACTCTTTCCAGATATCTTGTGCATACCTGTACTCATCATCAGTTATATTTTCATTTTTAAGTTGTGAGTAAAATGTATCTTTGCCAGGTAAAGATGTTTCATCAAATTTACTCCAGTCGTCGAGGTATTCGTATGGAAAAACTCCTTTTTTAGCTAGTAGATTAAATTTATCTCCAAAACAGTCTCTTAGGTTATCAAATTTACTACAACCTTTTACTAGCTCATCTAACAAGGCTGCCATAAACTGCAGGCTGTCAATAAAACGCAATTTACCTAGCGTGACTGACATATACTTTTCAAAATTATTTGGGATGCATTTGATGACGTTATCGAGTTTTAGACGAGATTTTATATCAGGATCACCAAAAGCTTCTACTATAATATGGCTATCATATCCTCGAAAATTGTGAAGAATAACCGGAATAAAATCTGGAGCATGAAATTTTAAATTACACTGATTATGAGCCGCTCCACGATACTGTCCAGTCAAATGACAATGGTCATGTACATTTTTGTTGTCAGTTCAAAAGCTTTTTCACAAATATGACAAATTTTCGCTTGCTCGTGAGCGGATTCTTGTTGAGGTGTTAATTTTAACATTGGATTTACTTTTTTCAAACGATAAGTAATATTATCAACTTCATTAATCAACTGCTTGAGAAGGTAGATAGCTGGATTTTTACCACGATATAATTTCATTGGTTTAGATAATCTAGAATCAGTACAACAAACTACCTTATACGCTACTCCACACGGAACATGATTTTGAACTTTTCTTGTACTCGATTGATTAGGATTATTTTCTACGCCAAGTACAGGTTGAAGTAAACACTCAAAATCAGCGTATATAACGAAAGGAATTTTTAGTTTGTGAATATGATGGACAAACTGTAACACACTATCTTTTTTATATGGCATTGTTATTTTTGCACATCATTACAGTACTGCAAATGCTTTTGTAATGTTTCATTGTTAGCACAACCATGCAAGCAGCGGTAACAAAAGAACTTTTTGTTCCTATTTTTATTGTACTGTTTACCAACTAGTCCGTTAAAGTTTTTAATCCAAACGTAATGATTTTTGTAAACAGTAAATTTATAGTCAATTGTGAAGCTTTTTCTGAAATATATTTCGGGTATACATCCTCTTTTTCATCTAGTCCGAAAACGTTAATTGAAACATTATTTTGCTTTTCAAATTTTGGTATTTGATTTTCTGCCACAGGAAAGTTAATATCTTTAAAATTTAATCTAGACACGTGACTGATATATTTTTCAACGCGATCAGCGTGTTTTTCTGCTGGAAATAGTGCGGAAAGAACAGCCCATTGGAAACACTTGTTATCTACGTTTTTGATGTTTATACAACATCTTTTACTTTTTATTTTTGGTGGCAGGTCGATGTATGAACTACCTCGTAATGCGTTATATTTCATTGTGTAAAACAATATTTCTTTGATCATTTCAAACTTCCAACCCGAACCTAATTGAGTGAATTCCTCTATTTTTTCCAGATTTCTTGGTGTATTTCATCAGATAGTGATAGCAGATCAGTCCCTAGCAAAACACGTCTTGATTTTGCGTTTATATAAGGTTCTGCAATTTCCTTGTTAGTTAATTCTTCCGTTATAACTAACTTTGAAAATATAACATGATATTGCACCAATAATCTGATACTTTTGTGTTTTTCGAGCTCACGTTTTACAGTTGTCTGTAGTAGGTGGAAAAGATTTACTGCATTAAAATTTACTAAAACAATTTGATTATCAAACTGATAACTATTATCAAAACCTGCAAAAGCAGTCGCTATTTTATCAGGTTCTCCCATAAGGCTTCTCTTAGCTATATCACGCAATTTTAACATTAATATACTATAATGTAATATCTAATTGATAATTTTCTCACACTGTGCATGCGCTAAAAATCAATTAAAGATAAAAAAAAATCTCCTATAATATAATGACAGCAAATCTAACAAACACATGTGAGCAAGAAGCATATCAAATTCACCTAAAGTATAACTTTACCTCACACTGCGCATGCGCTAAAAATCAATTAAAGATTAAAAAAATCGCCTATAATATAATGACAGTAAATCTGACAAGCGCACGTGCGCAAGAGATTTATCATGTTCACCCAAAATACAACTTATACGCTAGAAATACATAAGGTTCAGTTATTAACATCAAAACTAGAATATCTGTTGGCAAATTAACGTCCGCGGATTATACGATTAGTGTAAAGGGAGATAATGCCGAGAGGATTGCAATGTTTAGAAAAGATTTTATTTACACGTTGTTTTGCGATGATATTCCAGAGGGACAGCGTGTATATCACGTGAACGATAAAGTCACTGATGACATCATTGAAAACTTATCCTTAGAAGATGAGTTTCAGCCGCATCCGGTCTTTGATTTATACGAGGCTAACGATCGCGGTATTATTAGAAACAGAAAAACTGAAAAAGTTCTTGATACTATTAGCAATATGGGATATATCAGGGTAACTGTTAGAGGAACATCGACAAATCAAGTTCGTTATCTTGGTCATAGGTTTGTTTACGAGGTGTTCAATGGATCCATATCCAAAGATCTGGTTATTAATCATATTAATAACGTAAAAACTGATAATTGATTGAGAAATCTGGAGCTAGTGACCCAGCAGGAAAATGTAAGAAAAGGACGAGGTGGTGGTATTAATTTTAGATGTCCAGCAAAACCTATTATTTCAAAAAACCTTGAAACGGATGAGGAGATCGAATTCAAATCGATTACAACCTGCGGCAAAGCAGTATAAGATAAATTCCAGAGCAGTAAAATTTGTAGCTGATGGAGTAATGAAATCAGCTTTTTCAAGAGAATACGATGCTAGGATTCGTCTTAGATATGATGATCAATAATATTTTGTAATTCAGTTTTAGTCAAGCAATGATGAGCAAATGCTATGATATCATCATGATAAAATTTTAGCGTCGTTACTGCACTTTCATTAATTTTATTTTTTTCTGCTTCTGTTAGCAATATTTTATGAGAATCACCTTGCATTACAATAACGTCAACACTATAACCCAACAAACATTTTCTTACCGCTTCGGTTAGTTCGTTGTAATTTACTATATTAACTTTTTGGTGATATTTTATCTCATCAGTCATCTTACAACAATAATTTAGATAAAAATATATTATAATAATGGACTTGATGAAACGACTCGCTGAACTCTACAAGCAAGATATTAGCGACAAAGTCGCCAGCGATAAGGTCGTCAGTGATGAGGTCACATTTTCCAAAGATTTCATATACAAATCTATTGGTTATAATGAAGATGATATATTATATAACAGCGAATCTGATGATGATGGTGAAATAGTCACTGTTGCTGACAGATCAAATTATAGCAGACCAACAACTGAACGATATAATGTCAAGTATCACATTGCAAAAAAAATAATGAAATTTAATTTTACCGTTGCCGAACAACAACTGTTTTGGCAGCTAATGACGATCTCTGACGATCGTAAGCAGTATCTAATATCGTTATGTAAACCAGTAAAATGTAAATCTGTCAAACAAAAGTATGAGTTAATTTATAATAACATTATATCATAATCTGCTTAGTTGGGATCCAACTGTTAAATTTATCACTATACCCACGCCATTTGACTAAACTTTTATTTCCTTTTTTTCTAATCACTTTCTCGATAACAAAAACATCCTGCTCAGTTTTCTGTAGTTCTTGTTCATAAAAAGTACCTACGATCGGTTCCCTGCCAGATCTTTTAAAACGTACGTTACAGGTATTGTGAAAAGTACCTTATCAACTACAAATACTTCTTCGCTCCAGTTTGGAGTAAATCCTTTTGCAAATACCTTTTGTGTCAAAGAAATTCTAACTTTATCACCAACCTTAAATTTATGTCTGCGGTACATGTTTTCATTTGCTAATATTGGATTTTTAATAGCATTATTAGGTGTCATTTTGATGGTTCGATGTTTCGTGTTATTATATTCACCTACGATTTGAGAAAGGTCATCGATGTACCTGTTGGTGTTTTTAGCTGTCATATGTTTGTGTAATTTCTCGTTTAGCGTGCGATTAAATCTCTCAACAACAATGCTTTTACCTTCGTTTCCTGTAACATACCTTTTTATATTATTTTGTTCTAGAAACTGTTCAAACTTTTTGTTAAAGAACTCGGATCCGTGATCAGTCCAGATTTTGTTTGGTTTTCTTTCTGTACTCATTATTATTTGTTTTAGCGCATCAGTCATTGAAGTCCCTGTCTTATCCGAAACAGGTACACTGAAAGCGTATTTGCTAAAAACTTGTATAACATTAAGCAAATACCTTTTTGGAGCACCATCAGCGCCAACGTTAAACTGAGCCAGATTGGATACATCCACCAAATCTATTGCCCAGATATCATCTACACCATTAGCGACAACTTTACGTCGTGGGAACTTTTTTTTTAGGTCTGTGCAGCTCGACTGCAAGATCATCGTATACTTTTTACCCGAGTCCGAGTTTATATTTTGCTCCAATCATTCCCTGAACAAATCTTCTATCAAAACGTTCTCGTAGATTTGTTGGTTCCATATCACGTAATTCGTCTAACATCCCTTTATCACAATCTGCTTTCGAGTTTTCACGATCACAATAACAGATATCATGACGCATCGCTATTGCATCCACTTGATTATAAGGCTCTTGACCTGGCAATGAATTGTCGTTTTCATCTAGTTGTTGATCTAGCGGATTATAAGGTCCTGTATACCGATGACCTGACAAAGTCCAACCGCCTTTTGGTTTTGGCAATTGTCCAATAATTTTATGTATATCTATACCTGACCCTATTATTTCTCTGTTGTGACAACATTGACAGTATGCGACAATTTTATTTTGCTCAAGACACAAATCTCTGTCAGAATCACAGTTGCATATCATTCTATATTTTTAGTCGTCGACTAAAATAATATCAGGATAACCAGATCCTAGCGACGTCGCTGGGGACCCTTTCTTTAAAAACATTTTTTCTTTTTCCGCAGACTGCACAAAAACTTTTTAATATTATCCTGTTGTTTTTTGTTTTTCTGCTGTTTCATTAATATTTTCTGTTTTAGTTCTATACTTGAGACAGTATGTTGACATTATTATATTTTTAGTTTAGATAAAATTTATTGCGATCTCATCATTAGCGTGAGAAGGATGCTTGTCAAACTGTAAAATAAATTTTAAAAAATTAAGATTTCTGCTCATCTGTTGGATAAACATAATACAATAATATCCGCAAGCAGACGTTCCAACAGGTTGGAGTTGATTTGATGAATAATATATCTTTATAAATTTTTTTCTTCATATACTTTTTTATTACATCGCTTGGAGGAAGTCCAAACGAGTCAAAATAATTATTATTATAAACTGCTACCCAATGCGTGCCGGATCCGTCATTAAAATCTTGTATATTAATAACACACGAACTTACAACTGATGGTGATTTTATTGCTGCGAGTTCATCTTTAGAATAAACTCCGTGAAATCCAGGAACCGCTTTTAACTTATCAATGATATCAAAATTACTCAACGGGGTGGTCGAGTTCCCGGTAATGTTAGACCACGTCCGATTCCTAAAAGATTTGGCAGCAGACTTCCCGCTAGTCCCGACAAATGTGGAGCGAACGGAATAATTCCTCCTTGTTTTGGTTGATTGCATATGCATTTGCATTTTGGTGTTGGCGATTTTGTTTTTGTTGTTTTCTTTTTTGTTGTTGTTGGCGATTTCTTTTTCTTTTGTGGCATTGTAAAATATCATTTACATAAAATTTACAATTTTTTTATTCCACTTCCACGAATGATACCATTACCTGCGACTGCTTTCTTCGTTGCGCCAGATATTGCTCCAGACGCTGCTGCTAGTCCTAATGTGCCTAAGACTTGTAAAAGTTTATGTATTATTGTACTAGTTAATACTGATAATGCTGGACCAAGAAAACCACCTTTAACGACAATGTCGTTTGCCAGCGCTGTCATTTGTGCAGCACTCAAATTTAAAACAAAAGTTTTTTTACGATCATACTTCTTTACTTGATTTTTTGTTAGCATTAATTTTGTTAGAACACCATCAGAAATATTAGGATTGATTTTTAATGATACCTGTTCTCGCTTTGCAATAGCAGCTACTAATTTTTTAACTTGGCCATCGGTTATATATACTTTTTTTACAATATATTTTGCCATTTTATATAACAACTGTAGATTAAACTTGAACTGTCATTTTACCTCCAATAGAATCTACTGTGACAAATCTATCACTAATCACTAATGCGTATATGTACAACGGCGCTACTGGAACCGCCCCAAGTTTCCAGTTAATTTCAATATCCGCTGTGCTGTCTACAATTCGCTCGTTATGTTTACTAACATCAAAATGAAATATAGGATAAAGCGTATGAAATTCCTCTGCTGATATTTGAGTTCCATCTTCAACATCTTGATATTTTTGTATTGCGTCAAGCAGGTACATATACGGTCGAGAAATATTTTTATTAACGTCATCAGCAAAATTGCACTCGATAGCTCGATCTGGATATTGCTTTGAATTTAATCTAGCGTATATTCGTATGACATCAGAGTGATCAAATATTGCATTATTTTGTTGTTGGTTACCTCGTCGGGCTTCCTGTTGAAATACGACAAAGATATTTCTCGGCAGTTGTTCGCTTGATGTTGTTGTGACCCTCCATGTGTAGTCAGTAGTATTTGGAACCGCTGTCTGATATATCTTATGCTGCTTAAAATAAATTATGTTTGTATGTTTATCAAGCGTACTATTTAGTTCTGACATTTTAGTGATTGATGGTGTTATACGTGGCATTCACAAAGCGAGTTTGTTTATAATAAACTGTACATCAACCCCTCCAAATCTAAACAAGCAATCGTTTTGGTCTGCTCGATCTAAAATAAGAGTATGTTTTACTCCACGGAATACTTTATCATGATCGCGACAAAAGCCGAAAATTGTGCTTAGCGGAAGCATCATTGTAATTTGACGTGATCCTGCTGCAAGTTTTCTTCGCCTAGCAAAACCATCGTTATAGCGTGGATTTCTCACGTCAAGTGTGTTAAGAAGCAAATTTAACATCGCAGTACCGTTTGCATCTGCAGCTGGTGGTGTTATATTTAGATTAGTAAAAGCTGCTGTAAGAGAAACTCTTGCAGCGTCTGCATTAGCAGCTGCACCTGGTGCGGCAATACCTAGCGCGTCTTCATTAGCAATCAGAAAATTTATCACAATTACAACATTTGCATCAGCATGAGCTCCGTGTACTATAACACCTCTCTTTAAAAATTCAGTTGATTCAGTTATACCCCGTCCAGTATCTTTAAACCACATCATGTTAGTTGCAGTTGATCTTGAGTTATCGTCGGAAAACGAAATAATATTTAAAATTGTACTTGCAACTTGTAGATGATTAGAAATATCTTCTATAGTTTGATTGGCCAGTTGATATCTAGCACTTTTGAATAAACACCAGCTGTTATTTATAAGAGCTACTTCTGCTCCAACTGCAATTGCAGCAGGTGGATTGGCTACTGTCATAATCTGACCACGAACTTCTAACATAGCCTTATGTGGCAGTAGAAATACATCTTCGTCTCTGGTGTTAAAGGTTCTAATACCAGCTTTATTTGGTTCGTTAGAATTCTCATCAAGGTACTCAACAAACTCGAATTCTGTCACATCGTTGTCGATGTCATAAGTTTCTGTTAACTCGAGATAATTTTTAACAGACATTTTATTTTATTAGATTATATAAAATTTTATTGCGGCACTGTTACTTTAGATATTAATTTTTGTATGACCTACTCGCCCTTTGGTGATAATAATTTTTTTGTTGTTGTTATCATAGCTTTTTGAGTTTCTTTTGTTGGAGCGATTTCTGAGATAGCTTGTTTTATTTCAGATGCAGTCGGTGGATCACTTTTTATTTTATTAGCTATTTTTTGTCCCACCGCAGTCCCAGCGGCAGATGCAGCCCCAGTTGCAAAAGCTTTACCAGCGTCAATAGCAATTGGTGCAACTTTACGTGCTATACCTGGAATATTTTCAATAACTTTAGTAAAAATATTTCCAAAAAATCCTCCTACTATTTTTCTTCGATAAACTTTTTTTCTTTGTTTCATTATATTTGATGTTGCATAATTTTTACTTTTGCTCACGTAGATGTAAATAATAAGTTACAACTTCATTATTCAATTCCAACTATTTTCCTGACTTATCTGTCAACTGCATTATTATACTTGATATTTGATTTTCAACATTTAAAGGATAATAGATAATATCTCGTGGAGTTATTTGCATGAGAGAACCTGGCGGAACTTCAGGTGAGAAACTGTAAATCGTTTGACCTTTGATACCTTTTGATGTATAAGAGCCAGAAGCAATAGAGCAATTTACTAATATTGTATTTACTTCTGTTATATTTACTGGCAGTTCACTGTCATATGTAATAGGCTGATCAAGTGCAGTGTAAGTTTTTTCAGTAAATCCTAACAGTTGTGCAATACTTCTTTCTATTGGTTCAAGATTGATTGCTATATTTTTTCAAAGTTATCGTAGTTCGCAATGTGTTATAATTTGCTGCCATCAGCCACACCGTCAGCTTTTGTGATGAGCTCTTTGATTGTCTTGTTTAGATCAGTAATATTATAAGCTCCTTGCGGAATTTTTATTTTTTTTTTGTTGTAGATATTGGATATGTTGTAATCATAGTAAAATACATTTCATCGTTAACATCATTTGTCACGTTAGGTATAGCATTCCAGCATGTACCAGAAATTAATCCAATTTCATATTGTTTTGTAGGATCTAGTTGGATAGGTGGAAAATAATTTGCTGAAAAATTTGCGCTATTTAGCGCAGACTCACTAGAGTTTAGTAATAATGTTGCTTGCATTCCTTTAATATTATATCATTTTACAAAATTAAGTCGCCGCGATTAACTCGCGGTGTAAAGTTTCATATTCGTCAGATGTTAATAATTCACTCGATCTTAGATGATCAAGTATGTCAATGATTTCATTATCAAGTTCAACACTAACATTCCCAGCTTCCTTTGATGATATTAATAACATTAATCTACCTATCATTTCAGTAGTTGATGTAAATACCTTTACACCAGTTCCTGTTCTTACTTCTCTACTTTTCTCTACATGATTTTTATCAAAAGTAAAAAATTTCCTTCTAAAACTGAACCCTTTACCAAAAGGTTTTAATCTACTATTTTCTGCTATTTTTTTAAACGTGAGAGCAATAACACCGTTTCTCATTCTTTCATAAAGTGGAATCATATTATCAATCTCTGTAACCGTGTTTAATTCATCTTTATCAGCAGCTCCGTCTTTAAACATTACATCTAATCTATCGAGTAATGTTTGATATTCTACATCAGTCCACTTGCTTATATCATCAATTCCCTTTATATTTTCATTCTGTAAAAAATCATCATATTCAATACCTTTTATCTCATCATTTGCTCTTTTTGTAAAATAAAATCTTTGATCTCCAACTTCCATAAACTTTACAGTAACCTCACCAACTCTTTGTTGCTCCTCTTTGATATCTTTTATATCTCCTGATAAATTTTTTATAATATTTGTTATTCCTTGCGTTGTTAACTCTGCTAATCTTCGCTCAAGTTCTAGCGGATTGTTTATCAATCGATCTGTTTCAGCTTGTCTAGCCGCAGGATCAGCTATATTTGCTGTAAATGCCTCAATTAGTTTTCTTTTTTCTTCATCAGATCTAGTAACAAGTTTTGCAGCAGCTACTTCCTATTGTTCTTTAACAATTCCAACCAAGCCTTTTTCCTGCAGTTGTTTAAGTTCTTCTTCTGACAGTGGTTTAGTTTCAGGTTGTTTACCTAATAGTGCTTCAGTAACCGGCTTGAAAATTGTAGCTGTTGCTTCTGTAGCGGTTACTTGCCCACGTCGTGCTTGTTGTACTTTTTGCTTAAGCGATGTCTGAGATTGAGCAAGTTTCTTTAGATCTTCTATGTGTTGTCTGTATCTTGCTCGTTTGTCCATTATTATTATTATAAATTTTATAAAATTGAAACCGTTACTGTAAGTAAGTGTCAATACAACAGCGAAACATTTTAGTTGGATCATTTGTAAGTTTATCAGAAAAGAAAAAGTTGTATTTATATTTTGTAGCATGACGGTAAAGTTCAATAAACTTATCTTTTGTCACGTCACCGCATTGTTCGCTTGCAATATTTCTAACGTCAACATTGTCCAGTCCTGAAAATAATATAAAACAACCAGTATTTCGCCGAATAAATCTGTCAACATTATAAAATCCTTGTGCGAGATAAACAGAATTACATTGTTTGTTACGTGACAGTGAGAAATACGATCTTATTTTGTTCATCTCCATGTTATTTAGCGGAATATCGTCAAAAACTACTATCTTATGTTCATCTGCATCAAGTTGATTAACTGGAATAAGATCTTCTGGCTGCCTAATTATAAAAAAAGCTTCACCAGCCTTAAGTTCTTCACGAAGTTTGTCATTATAATCGCTTAATAACTCATACTTATCTTGCTGTGGATTGATTGTGTAAATATAGACTCTATCGTAGTTAAAATTATCACCAAGAAGCAAGTTCATAAGCAAATTTGTTTTTCCTGTTCCAATTCGCCCAACAATAAGATAGTGACAATCAGGAAGTTCTTTGTTATGTTTGTTTCACCAGCTTCTCTGTATCAACGTTTAATATCGACGATTTTGCCATTTTGTATAATATTAAACTAGTGTAGATAATTTTATCTAAGACAGTAAATAATGAGTTACTATACAAAATTTGGAACACTATCAGGAGATTTATCCACAAAAGGTTACCAAGGTGACATATCCAAATATGCAACTCTTGATCAGCTCAAAAATGAAATCAATAATTTACTAAATCTTACCAGTGTAGAACCAGATGAAGTCGTCATTTTCCAGGACAAAGAAGGACGATTAAAAACGAGTGATGTAAAACTGCCAGATGTACTTGTACGAATTCCTAATGCGGTTGCAGATAATATTATGACTTTTAACAATCAAGGTAAGATACAAGATTCTGGTAGGTCAGTAAATGATTTTGTTACAAAAGCTGGTGATTTATTTAATGGGAATATTGTTATGAACCAGAACAAGATTACAGATCTTGGATATCCAACTACAGATGGAGACGCTGTAACTAAGAAATATGTCGATGATCAGGACATTCCAATCAGTAATGAAATAACAGCGCTCAAAAATGAATTTACCGGTCACGTAAAAACGTTTTTAAATTTTCGTAGAAACATAAACACGCTTAAAGATGATTTTTTGGAAATCCATCAATTGTTAACATTACACTCGCTAATATTAACACAAAACTCAATGATATTAACACAAGACTCAATGATATTATTACTGGAATTCCTAATATTGTTGAGAAAACGAGTATGGTTAAAATTCCTCACAAAGAAGATTAAAAATATTGTGCATACTGTTGATACTGGTTACACTGGGTGGACACCAAAAAATAATTCTATCAAATATATTGCAGAAGTTACCGGTGTGTATAGATTGTCAGTGCTTAGCAGTGCAAAGTTTAGAATATCTACCAAATATCTATTTCGTCATCCAAATGATCACTCATCTGGAGTATTATCTGTAATAATAAACAAAAATTCTGAAGAAGAATTTGTACTTGAACCAGTTGATAAAACTTTAAAATTAGCAATTTTTCTCTGGTGTTTGGAATTTACAGCTGAACAACCAGCTCTTATTATGGATTAACCAAACATAGGACTATGTGAACTAATATTATAATGAAAAGAAGTATAGTTGATTTCAATCATATTTCAAAAGATATTCCAAAACAAGATGTAGACGCATTAATACAATACTATAAATATTATCATAAAAAAACTTTGGTGCGTGAAAAAATGTTACAAATACTACAACAAGATCCTTCGAGTAATATCTTATCTACCCTTGTTAATGACCAGTTCTGGTATAATTTCAAGTGGGGTATCATTAAATCCTTTTTTGTTAATCATATCCGCTATTGGTGTTTCACTTACAGCGGCGTGTAAAAAAGTAGAACCAAGACTTTTGATAAAGAAGCACGGTTGTTTAACATCAATTAAAACTTACAAGAAACTACTTGATCAGATCCGGTCTTACCTACGAGGAGTTAAATATAATATGGATGATTTATTACGTGAATTTCGTATTATTGACAATATGTTAACAGATATTCTACCAATGAGGGTTAGAAAGTAGGAAAAAAATATCACAAAAAATATGAGTAACATAAAATTTTATCTAAACTTAAGATATAATATAACTAAAATAAAATCATTTTCATTCTAATGCTAGTTTAATTTCCGCCTTGTTAACTGAAACGTTCTAATGCACAGTTTAATTTTCATCCTGTCATCTGATAAAAAAATTTGTGGTAAAACCTATTTGCCGTCTTTAGAATAATCATATTCCACACATACGCTGTTCTAACAAATTCGTCACTTCTGTTGACAGAGCTTATCGCATTCCAACACCTGTTGTTTTGTCTGGTTACAAAATATCTGTCTACATAGTAGTAGTATAGGGAAATGAGGGTTTGGCGGGGGTGGGGGAGGAGGTGTGGGAGGGGGTGGTGGGCCAAAACTCTCATTTCCCTATACTACTTATATACTAATTTAGACAAAACTGTCCTTAAAACGCATCAATAAATAAACACGTTACAGTACCAATTTAAATGAAAACTTCGAAACAATAGCAAGAATAAAAACACGGACGAGAAGCCAAAAACAAAAACAGTAATACCTATATACAAAACACTTTAACACCTAATTTATTCGGTTCCAATCAAGTTACACTGACCGACGATATCTTTAATAGATCCTGCCGAAGGCCCCTTGTAATCATCTGGTAAATATTCATCTGGCAGCACAGACATATCGATTTGTTCGTATACACTGACCATACTCTGTCCATGTATCTTAATCTGAAACGAAATTTGATTATTTTGCATTATATAATGTATTATCACAACAGTGAATTCATAGTTTTGCATTATATAACGTATTGTCACAAGTGTGTTTACAAATTCATGATTTTGCATTATATAACGTATTGTCACAAGTGTGTTTACAAATTCATGATTTTGCATTATATAACGTATTGTCAAAAAAGTGTTTACATATTCATAATTTTGCATTATACTTGATCATAACAAAAGTGTAGACATATTCTGATTTTGCATTATACTTGATCATAACATATTCTGATTTTGCATTATATGTTATTATAACAAAAATGTTGATATATTCTTAAGTTTGCATTAAATTTTATTATAAAAAATGTTGACAATTCCTTATCAGGCATTACACTTTATCATAACAATAAGTGTTGACAGTTTGATGGAACAATATATGCATCGAGTATAAACAGCTCTAACACATGGAAGGAAAGGTTGCATGTTAAAATGCTAAATAGAGATATTACGTAAAAGAAACCCTGATAGCTATCTGATTTAACACGCTAAAATCTATTAAATAAAAAAGCGTTTGAAAACATAAACTCTAAAATTGTGTCTATGAACGTTTTAACATTTTGAAGTTAAGAATGAAACATTTCGTCCAATCGTTGAATGCACGTTGTTATGTATATTTAATTTATATTGTTTATTTCTTTTCTTTATGTTATTAATACCTGACCTGATTTATTGTTTTCGGTTTTGTAGCAAACATGTTCATCTCAATCTGGACTTGAACTTTGGAAATTTCGTACGAATTGCCAGGTCTACCTGTTGTTTATTACACATTTTGCATTATAATAATAGTAACATACGTCTAATTATAATTAAAACTTTATTCAGGTTAACATTATCAACCTTCTATATGGTTATTTTATATTAGGCAATGTTTTTGTTAATTATGATCTGATGTCAGGTGGAAGACTATATCATCTCGTTACTGGCTAAATTAATAGCTTGGCAAAATCAATTGTATTATGTTGTGTCCAGTAATTTATTTGGACTGGAATTTATTTTTTCAAATTATATAATTTATTTATATAATTATATAATTTTTTCTGGAAATACAAAGTGCTCTTCAAAATAATATTCTTGGATATAAAGACTTGCATTTATTCTGAACTTCAAGACAAGGATTTAATTATTGGATTGCAATATTGTGATCCAACCAAAGACTATTGGCCGTAGCATTATATGGACAACAAGAAGCATCTCAAAACTTCAAACGTTGGATTAAATTTGGATTTTCCGCTAAAGTTTATTCATAACTTCAAACATTAGGACTTGTGTCTATAATTAATGATAATTTTGGATTTAATTCGCAATGCAGTAAGTTTCTTTTGTATATTTTCACTTTGTATTATACGAAAATAAATTATTTGTTAAATTTATAAGCCTATTAACTTCTCATTCTTTGCTAGTATTACTTATTTAAATAAAAAGGAGGAGAGACAGAGGCCGATGGACAGCAAACACAGATACATGTACCCGGTTGCTGATTTTCTCAGACAAAAATGGACGGATCAAGCCAAAGACCGCCTCAAAAACAGCGCCGGTGTTGTAGTAATTGATTTGTTTTATTCTTGCTGGGTAGGCTTTCTGAAATGAAGACACATGACATATGTACTTATAATTTACCAAAAATGTTCAAAATCGCAAACGTTTTCTCTACAAAAATATTGACACTGGTTTGTTGTTGTGTTGTACAATAATACATATTCTGAGCATTATGTCCATTTTTTAAATTTTCTAGTCGCGCGTTGATATTTTCATATGACTGAGAGATGCGTGATAATATTCTTAAACAAGACTTACCTGCAGAATATGCATCACTTTTCTTGTTTTCTCCATTGCCAGACTTACTTGCAGTAAATCCACCAGTTTCATTGTTTTCTCCAGTCTCAGACTTACCTGCATTAAACCCATTAGTTCCCATGTGTTCCCCAGTCCCAGACTTACCTGCAGTAAATCCATCAGTTTCATTGTGTTCTCCAGTCCCAGACTTACCTGCAGTAAACCCATTAATTTCCATGTGTTCTCCAATTCCAGACTTACCTGCAGTAAATCCATCAGTTTAATTGTGTTCTCCAGTCTCAGACTTACCTGCACTAAATCCATTAACTTCCTTGTGTTCTCCAGTCCCATCCAAGACTGCAGTTTTATGGTGGAACCCGTGAAATCCATGAGAAAAACCAATCCATTCACCTGTACATTCTCATCACAAAGCATCACGTCGAAAACTGGCAGGCATGCGCGTATTATTTGGTCGTAACTGTAGGATTTCCCGCTTGTATCAATCTGACCTTATATATATATATATATATATATATATATATATATATATATATATATATATATATATATATATATATATATACATACATACATACATACATACATACATACATACATACATACATACATACATACATACATACATACATACATACATACATACATACATACACTAGTTAATAACGAAAGATTTAGGGATAGACGGTTACCCAACCGGGTTTAGCACAAACCGGAAATACTCGGCCCTACCAGGTTTTCAGATAAAAATGTGATCTTCCCGGGTCAGATACCACAACCCAGCTTTACTGGTTAATTTGTAATAAAAAAAACAAACAACGAAAGTAAAACGTTTTAGGATTAACAAAAATTAGAGTAAGACAGGAAGTTGGGGAAACTGGAAATAATGGGAGTGGATAAAGCCGACCCCGCAGGGTACCCGTACCCGGTATGAAAACAGTTTCCAAATATATATCTAAAGTATGTCACATTGAACTAGAAAAATAAAAATACATCGAAAATTCTATTATTATTATTATTATTATTATTATTATTATTATTATTATTATTATTATTATTATTATTATTATTATTGCAGCAAAAACGTCAGACATGACTTTCACAAAAAAAGAGTTTAATAGACGAAAATCTTGAAGGGAGAGAATGAAGAACTTTAAGGAACAAGGAGATATTTCCTGAATACAAAAAATATATATGGAGAAGTATTATGTGCAGTACGTGCTAGCGTATGCTAAGAAAACAGACACAAATAAATATTCTGGACCAATTTTATCCGACGTTCCTCGGAAATCTACAAATATGTAATTGCCTTGAAATAAAATAAATTACAGCCTTGCTAGTTTGGTACTGATAACAAATCGTGAATCATAGTAGTGTAGGTTTAATCCGAAAACGCACAGACGAGGATTTAATAATGAAATAAGTAATCATTGGTATATGAAAATGATTTAAGAATATATCGTTAGTATGGAAATCGATGTGAAAAAAACCTGCCAAGATGCAAAATAGTTTGTTTTTATGTGATTTTGTATATATCTACGAGAGTATATAGCTAAACATTTATACTTACCAAGTCTTGCTATCGCCACTCTTCTTCCATTTTTATCTCGACCTGGGAGAGGAAAATATGACAAACTGAAATTCAGAAAGAAATACAACTCTCGTTAAAATAATTTATCGTTTAAGTAGTACATCAATATTATATTTAGTTCAAAGAAGTATTTCTAATGTAGTCATTGATATTACAAATCAGCAGACAGCCGTTCTCGCAATTTCTAGCAGTCAGTAACAAATTTACTGTAACGGACTCGTAGGTCGTTCTCATAATTTCATGTGCTGTAGTCAGTAGCAAGTTTATCCTAACTGACTCGTAGGTCGTTTTCATAATTTCCTTGTGCTGTAGTCATTATTAATGTTACCGTAACGGACTCGTAGGTCGTTTTCATAATTTTACGTGCTGTAGTCAGTAGCAAGTTTACCCTAACTGACTCGTAGGTCGTTTTCATAATTTATTGTGCTGTAGTCATTAGTAATTTTACCGTAATGGACTATTAGGTCGTTCTCATAATTTCCTTGTGCTGTAGTCATTAGTAATTTTACCGTAACGGACTCGTAGGCCGTTCTCATAATTTCTTGTGTTGTAGTCAGTAACAATTTTACCGTAACGGACTCCTAGCAGAAAGGACACACTCTTGAAAATTTACAAGACAAATAACGATAACAACAAAAATATTAAATCTTATAAATTTTTCCAAATTATACAGTTGACATCAAAAGCAGGTTGTTGAATGCGAATCTCTCAAATCTTGTCTTGTTCTTGTTTGAATTCAGAATTTGCATTAAAATCTAGTGCCAAGCAAGATAATTGTCTGCACTAGTTGCGTGTTATTATTGGGTAAGACATGTATTGATCGATGCATAACCTGTTTGGTTACAATGCAGTATGATACTAGAACTAATATTATTACCCTTGTCCTATCTTGTGGACAGGGTACTAACATTAGTATATGTGTGTCAATAGATCATTATTCCACTCCATCATTGTACATGTCTTGTGGCAGGTGTGGATTCACTGGTAGCCGTGGCAACAACCTTGCACGCAGGTGACTCGGGATATAGGGTTGTCTTCATGTGACCGAAGTAGCATGGGAGTTTGGCAGCTACCTGATCATCCGAGAAGCCGTCGTTAGGACTACACTGCCCGGTCTAGAAAAGGTGACCTAACCATTGTCTACATCATCTTACCCTGTCCAAATTATCTTGGCTGACGGGGATCCCAATCCAGCCGTAAGAAAACAAAGAAACATATTAAGGTGACAACGCTAACCTTAGGCGCATGGAACGTGTGCACACTCTTGGATCGTGCCTGGACATAAAGGTCTGAAAGACGGATTGCTTTGATTGCCAGAGAGCTGGCCAGGAACAAAGTCCAGATTTCAGCACTCAGCGAGACTCGACTTGCTGACGTTGGTCAACTGTCATAGGTAAATGCAGGCTACACTTTCTTTTAGGTTGGACGCAGCGAGGAAGAACGTCACAAGGATGGAGTTGGGTTTACCATCAGGTCAAACCTGGTCAACAATATAGTCGGCCCACCTAAAGGCATCAAAGATCGTCTGATGACCGTTTGACTGCTGCTCCCAAGAAAGCGATATGCCACAATAGTCAGCGCCTACGCGCCAACACTAACAAACCCCGATGAGATCAAGGACAAGTTCTACGAGGAACTGAGATACACTATTGCTGCCGTGCCCAGAACAGATAAACTCATCATCCTTGGGGACTTTAACATCCGGACTTACTCAGATCACACTGATGGGAAGGGGTGCAAAAAAAAATAGGATTGGCAGCTGAAACAGCAATGGCCTCCTACTGCTAAAACTTGTGCAGCGCACAAACTGCTCATATCCAACTCTGTATTCCGCCTACCACTTCGCAAGAAGACGTCATGCACTGACATCTGCTCGACTACGTCATAGTACGACAGAAAGATAGACAGGACATTATAGTGACGAAGGCAGTGCGTGAAGCTGAGAGCTGGACTGACCATAGTCTGATTAACTCCAAACTTAACATCAGGATACAGTCTTCTAAACGTCCTCAAGGAAGCAAAACACCAAAGCGACTGTACGTCTCCAGGCTGGATAACAATTCAGCGAAGCAGTCCTTTACAGACGAACTAGACAACAAGCTGGAAGCCAACACTATAGCTCGCATGATGTAGAGTCTGATTAGGCTATCCTTTGTGATATTGTCTACTCCACCGCCGTCCATGTGGTAGCCACTACAACGCAAAAGCACCAGGACGGGTTAGAGAATAACGAGAACAGCATTCACGAACTGCTTGACGAAAAACATCGCGTACACAGAGCGCTGCTAAATGACCCGCACTCCACATCTAAGAAAGCTTCATTCGCCAATATCAGAAGAACATTGCAGAAAGAGAGAGAGCTCCGACAGATTCAAGACGCATGGCTGAACAAGAAGACTGATGAGATACAGTTATATGCAGACGGCAAAAACATGAAGAGGTTATACGAGTCGCTCAAGACAATCAACGGTCCAAATAAATCAGGACCTTCACACCTCCTCAGTGCAGATGGGAATATGCTGATAAGAAAGTGATTCTTAAGCGCTGAGCAGAACACTTCGACAGAGTCCTCAACCATGTTTCCTCCATAAACACTGAAGACATCGCTCACATTACCAAGGTCCCAACCAACGTTACCTCTCGGATTCGCCAAGTCTCGCAGAAGTAGAGAAGGCAATTAAAAAGCCTATCCTGTGGCAAATCCACGGGCTCTGACTCAATCTCAGCGAAAATATACGCAGCTGGTTGTCCCCGACTGATGCAAAAGCTTACTGACCACCGTGGCTTCTCCTGATTATCCATAGCAAGGAAGATACTGGCCAGAATTCTGCTAAATCGACTAACCATCCACCTGAAGTAAGGCTTACAACCAGACAGTCAATGGGGCTTTAGGCAGGATAGAAGCACCGTGGATATGATTTTCCCAGCCAGAACGCAACAGGAAAATTGCCAAGAGCACAACGTCAGCATCTAAACCACTTTTGTGGACCTCACTAAGGCTTTTGATACTGTGAGTCGTAAAGGTCTCTGGACGATCTTGGCAAAATTCAGATGCCCTGAGAAAATCATCACCATGGTCAGACTATTCCACGATGGCATGCTCGCCAGATTACAGGATGATGGAGAGTTCTCTCTGCCCTTCCCAGTGACAAACGGAGTCAAACAGGGCTGTCCTTCTTGCTCAGACCCTGTTCAGCATCATGTTTACAGCGATGCTGACCGACGCTTTCCATGAGGGTTACATTGGCATCGATATCCGGTTTAGGACTGATGGAAGCATCTTCAACCTGAGAAGACTGCGGGCTAAGACCAAAGTTCGGGAAGACACAATTCGTGACCTCCTCTTATCTGACGACTGTTCATTGAATGTTTGTACTCAGTCTTACATGCAAAAAAGAATGGATCGGTTCTCCAAAATCTGCACAGACCTCGGACTCAAAATAAGTATGACGAAGACGGAAACCATGTACCAGCTTGCATCATCAATCCCCTACACTGAGCCCAGCATTACTGTCGAGGCACGAAGCTCTCTGTTGCTGACAAGTTCATATATCTTAGCAGCACCTTCTCACGCACAGTCTCCATCGATGAAGAGGTCACTATCTCGATTGCTTGTGCAAGTGCTGCCTTCGGCAGTCTTCACAATACTGTATGGAACAGAAGAAAAATCAGCCTGCAAACCAAGCTCAAGGTATACTATATAGTAGTACTGCCCTCCCTCCTGTGCGCGTGTGAGACATGGACGGTATACAGTCGCCATGAAAGACAACTAAACTCCTTCCATATGCGTTGCCTCAGAAAACTGCTCCACATCAAATGGCAGGAAAAGACTCCTGACACAGAAGTCCTCCATAGAACTTATATGACAGGCGTCCATGCCCTGCTCAGAAGGTTACAACTCCACTGAGCTGGCCATGTCTGCAATATCTCTGATGAGCGCATCCCGAAGAGACTATTTTATGGGGAACTAACTAAAGGCAAGTGTTCGCGAGAAGGCCAAAAAGAAAAGGTACAAGGACACGCTCAAGGCCTCAATCAAGTCCTGTGGTATTGGTCCAGAAAGCTGGGAGCTAATTGCCAAAGACCGCGATGTCTAGCGTCACAAGATCAACTTGGGTATGCATCTGCATTTGAAAAGCACCGGATCAACGAGGCCAAACATAAACGCCAGCAGAGGAAGAGCAGAGCCAGCACCAACCCACAATCCATCCAGTTTTCGGCAATTCACTGCCCTCATTGCCCTAGACTGTTCAGAGCGCGGATTGGCTTCAACAGCCATCTGCGCACTCACAGACCAGCCCAGATGTGAAGTCATGGTCATCTTCGAGACCGATGACTGAACAACAACAACATCTTGCTCTTTGCTCTTTTGGTACCGCTTTAAGATTTTGTGTACCGCGATTGTTTTATGATCTTGCTGTTATCCAACAATTCTAATTCAATACACTATTTTGTTTTACTCCTAGATGCACGCCTAGCACGAGACTATAAGAGAATGTAAAACGCGATGCACAATACCCTTATTTCGGGCATATTATAATAGGAAATTGTGAAATCAAGACAGGTGACGTTTTACAAGTTAAAAATAACTAATAATCTTCACCCTGTCTCATAGATTTATATCCTGTTTCTCTTAAAACCACTCGGTGAACATTACTCATGAGTCCGTATACGTAAAATATCAATTCCTATCAAATAATTTACTTTTGTATCCATTGCCCGGAATGAACATACAACAAAAAATGCAAATAGCGCCAGATCTAATATTTACCGTGTGAAATACAAAGCCGGTTAGATTAAAATGTTTTCGTCACGTTAATTTCCTTTTCTTCTCTCTAAATATCGATTAGCGTCGACTCATTTTTCAAATTAGTTGACAGGTGTATAGACTTGAAATTTAATTTTCATACATTTACGTTGTAAAAATGGATTTTGAAATTATTATTATTAAATGAAGCAGTGTTTGGGAACTTTTCAGTTCAATCAAAATGAAGAGTAGTGGCGAAACTAAAGAAGGTTTTGCCAAATGTAAGAATGCAATGCTGAGGTACGTTAAGACGGTGGAACAAGCAATTTTAAGTACCCATCTAAACCTACCCCACACGATGATAGGGTTTCCAACATTAGCAGCTGGGTCATCAAGTGACACTACTTCAATCATGGTGTTAAGTGCCAACATTACTATTCCGGCAATATTTGCAGGTCGCATACGCAGCACAGACTGGAAATAACAGTGCGATTTTCATTGCTGATAATCGGACTGTTTTCGGGTGTTTGTAGACGTATTTCATTTTTATGCCAATTTTACATGTTCGTTTTTACATAACAACATCACTTAGATATGTGGTATTTTCTAAGATGTGGATGTTATAGTGATTATATTATTGTTTTCATTAAATGTTACTGTATTGCAGTCCATATTGTAATATGGGCTTGTTATGTCACAATACGGTGTTGGGCTTATCGTTACCTCACTACCATTTACAGAATTAGTCCTTGCCGATTGCAAGTAAAATCAATTAACCATTGAGAAAGCTCGTTAATTGACATTTTCGGTATTCAATAAGGCGATATCAACGATGACCACAGACATGGGCTCAGATTTAAAAGTTGCTATAAATGTTTCCATTGGAGAAACTTATGTATAACATATGGACAAAGACTGCTATGTTTATTTATGTCTTCCAATTCAAATGTAACTAATTAGATAACAGAGCAGTAGATATCACTGCAGCTGGCTAATATGTCAAGAGTAGACTTTTAAAGAAAGTGGATCAAAAACCCATAGCTAGCGGATACGAACCTGTTCGTGTATTTCAGTCTCTTATCAAATGTGTCTTTTTTTACTATGAATTAACTAAACTAACCAATTTGGAGCAAAGAATGTCGACATCTTGTTATGCCAAAAAGCTTCTGTAAATAAACTACACTTAAATATGGCACCTCTTGTGTCCACCAAAGTGATTTTGTTGATACCAGAATAAACTTTAGTTACAAATTAGTAGTATCAACGACGTCTATGAACTGTGAGCGAGTTAGGCAAAATATCAAACAAATGATCCGAACTAAAGCGTCTCTTATATATACAAAAATGGTCCGAACTAAGGCGTCTCTTACAGGGTAATCATCACAGATATAGATGTCGTCACTTACTTGAACATACAATATAGGATTGTTAGATGTTGCATTCGTAAAAGTGACTGCTGAAAGACGTTACCGTGATGTCTTCAGCTGTTTTGTAATTACGGTATTGAAAACAAATCTGCGTGCAGGTTAGTTGGCTCTGTTTGATACCAAATATAGACATGCAAAAGGCATTACCAGCTGTGTGTCTGTTTTGTGCAAGACTTTGTAGGTGTTTCCATATGTGTGTTTGCATGGGGGATACTGGCTGCCTAACTGAGAAAAAAGACAGACAGGCTGACAAACAGATAAAAAGCAAAAATACACTAACGAGTCTCGCAGGATCTTCAGATTCTCAGGATCGGCTGGATTTATGCCTTTACACCAGCTGGCATATTTGTTTCTTCTGACCCAGTATCGTTCAAGGAGGCTCCTTGTTTCCAGTTGACTGAATTTCTTTGCCCTCAAGAAATTCAGCAGAAATTTTGAATCTAAAATAGTTAAAAGGGCTTATTATTCTTTCATAAGAAAGTATGCAATGACGTACTTTGAACCTATTTCAGGAAGGATATAATTATAACTTTATCAATTTGTGTTTATCTTGTTGTTCAGCTGTAAAGTTCTGGTCTTCTTTTTTTAAAATGCATATTAATGCATTGACAAAATTCAAATCTTTTTTTGCAAGAAATGTGACAGAATTCGATTGTTCAATTCCACACATTGTAAATTTAGTACGTATACAAATGAAAAAAAATCAGACCGCAGAATTTTAATGTAAATCTTTGTTCCCGTTTGATATTTTCTAGGGAACAATATTTAATAATTAAAAGAATTCATATTTTCCCCAGATTATGATACCAAACAATCAACAACAGAACAGAAACACGTGCACAGCTGCATCAAAGACAGTCCTTCCCCTGGTCCAGTCACGCGTACATCGTACAGAATTAAAACAGGTACAGTATCTTACAACAGGCACTATATCTTACAACAGGTACAGTATCTTACAACAGGCACTGTACCTTACAACAGGTTCAGTATCTTACAAGTACAGTATATTACAACAGGCATTGTATCTTACAACAGGTGCAGTATTTTACAACAGGCACTGTATCTTAAAACAGGTACAGTATCTTACAACAGATGCAGTAACCTTGAATGTTATTACTACTCTGTGGTCTTAAAATAAGTAATATAATACAGTTCGAAGTATTAAGCTTTCTAAAATTCAACAAATAATACATTTTCCTAAAATACGAAATGAAAATCAAAAAGAGAAATTACGGCATTACGAATTAAATTCCAAATAATTATAGAATTAGTCACATATCGTAATAATTAAAGTTCTCAATAAACTTTAGCGTAAATCCAAAATAAATCCAACGCTGAAATGGTTGATGTGCCTGTGTTGACATATATATATATATATATATATATATATATATATATATATATATATATATATATATATATATATATATATATATATATATATATATATATGTGTGTGTGTGTGTGTGTGTGTGTGTGTTGCTGATATGCCAACAGTCTTTTGTTGGATCATACCAATACAATTCAAGAATTATTTCCTTATTTGAAACTTCAAGTATAAATTTAAGTCTCTGTTTCCAAGAATGTTATATTTGTAGAGCACTTTGGAATCATTTGGATTAAATTATTTGAAGAAATAAAATCTAGCTGAAATGAATTGCTAGACACAAGAATATACAATTGATTTTGCCAAAGGCTTCAAGCACGAATGAATAATTTTTCCAGTAACAAGATCATATAGCCTGACCTCAGGTCACAAGTAACATTTTCTCAACAAAAAAAAATTACCAAATGTACAATAACCTTCTAGTAGGTTCATAATGTTTACAAGATAAATTCTTGGTTATAATTAGAAGTATGTTACTAAACTTATAATATAAAATGTGTTTCAAACAACAGGTAGACCCTGCAATTAATAAGGAATTTCCATAGTACAAGACTCAGATTTGAGATAAACATGTTTACCACAAAACCAAAATCAATAATTAAGATCGGGTAGAAAATGAACTTGATTTTGAACAATATGCAATGTCACATTATTAATAGCATATAAAGAAGTAAAAGAAAATAAATAAAAAACCAATAAAAAACATTTTAAATTCAATATAAGTTAGTGTTACGAACTAAAATGTGTGCCCATTAAGTTTTGTGGAGGCCTTATTTATTTGGTATTGTGTGCAGAATTTTTAAAATGGCGAAGAACAAGTAAAAACACCAACCAATCAGACAAACTAACCAATAATACCTATCAGATTTTATTATATTGTTTACACTCCGTCAATGTTTTCTATGAAATTTCTGTCCTAAAACCATTATTACAATCTCTGTGTCTTCTGGAGGCTAACTATTGCCAAATAATTAAATATAAGATTTAAAATTCGTATATAATCTTGCAAGTTGTGTTATAACCTTTAATATGACGACCTTTTTAACAAAAATGAAGTGTGTGTGTGTGAGAGAGAGAGAGAAAGAGAGAGTGTGTGTGTATGTGTGTGTGTGTGTGTGTGTGTGTGTGTGTGTGTGTGTGTGTTGGATGAGAAACATATATTGTGAAATTACTCACCCATTGGTGTCCTCAGCCATGACTGCTGTTTAATCCAGTCCTTAAAAGTCTGCAAGGTTCCAAGTCTCTCTTCGGGTATCTCATGCAATTCCTCGCGTGCTTTACCAATACTTGCTTTATCCAGGGTGCATTGATAGTTATCTGCCATTCTTTAAGTGGAAAACACACAAAAAATAAGTGTAGAATACTTTCACAACAGCGATTACCGAAGTTTGGACATATTTTTGCTTTCGGGGATGGAATAGTTAATTGTTTGGCTGCCCAGGACAAGCTCAAAATGTGCTAGGCAGGCAGCTCGAGGCAGAGTGACTGCGAGTTAAACATGTAACGGATAATGCTGGTCGATATGTTAAAAAAGCAATACAAATCCGAAAATGACGATACCAGTTTACAAAATGCTGCAGTTAGACATATCACTTGCTGTACTAGCTCGGTAAAATATTAAGTGGTATTATGTGCAGATTCCATCCATATAACATCCAGTTTTGGGTGTAAAAAAGACAGACCAACACAATGAACGTACAAATGTGCTGCCTGTAAACGTCAACTTTGGATGCTTTTCATTAGAGGTACGCGGTATTACCGGGATATTTTTTGCCGGTGGTACGAACTTTGTTCAGTGTACTGGTACTTCGCTAGTTTTCTTCATTAGGAATCAATGGAAATTTCTGAGAAATCTTGTTAAAAATTTAATGATGCTAAAAGTATTTCTTCACTTTAATGATAAAATGAATTTAAATTTTTTTTAAAAAATATTTTTATAAAATAGTTGTATTTGTCACAATTGAATGTCAAAATATTACAAATATAATTATATTTATAAACCTTTAATTCTTTTCTTGACAGGTATAAAATATGCCAACATGGCTGCTGAATGGGACGTTGTAAAAGGTATTTGGAGCAAATCCAACTTCAGGAAAAACTTAGGATTAAAAGAAAAAAGAAAATGTAATCTGTTTTTGTAATGTACTAATGTATGTTAATGTGCTGAGTACATCTGTTCCTCTGCATGTATGAAATTCATCCAAAATTTTCTGGAGTGCAATTGTTTTCTATCCGAATTTTACGTAATTTCTCAGAGCCATAAAATGATTTTTTGTTTGTTGAATAAGTATGCTTTATGTTGACTGGGTCCCTCTGATAAAGATATTAGTACAATGTCTTTTCGAGGGTGTCAACCATATTGCAGTTGTTTGTTGAATAAGTACGCTTTATGTTGACTGGGTCCCTCTGATAAAGATATTAGTACAATGTCAACCATATTGCAGTTGTTAGTTTACAATTTAGATAACAATTATCATAATCATCCACTAAAATGTATTTGATGTTCAAGGGGGGGTCTTTCTTCAAGCAGAGACGTTCATTTTCTTTTACTTAATTCATTTATTTAAAACTAAAATAATGGATATAATATGGTGTTAGCTCACTTTAAATCAGAGCAAGATAATTTTTGACTTGTATGAGAGACTGATATGTAAAAAAATCCCAGTCCCATGCCCCAGAAAAATGATATTGATCCCTAGTATAACCCAGGTAGATAGTGCGGTATGTTCAAAAAGAATACTGATGTATACCACCCAACCAACTTGTTCGTGGTATCAGTTTGGCATTATCAAGACTGCTGCAGTTCAGAGGAAAGCTTCCTGAGCAATGTGATTTCCATGAAAATAATCAGCTTTTGCCATCTCGAGTTTGCTATGAGTCGTCATAGCGGACAAAAGCTGGTCCAATGAGAAAGTTGCAGTTTAAATTTCAATGTTGTATGTCGAGAAATCCAATATCCGGTGTTGGTTCAAATTTCTTGTCCTTAAAGTTCCATTTTCTAAATCGAGATTTTAGATTTTATATGTTGAATTATACAGTCGTGATTGAAAGTTCTATTTCCTATGTCGAGGTTTTACGGTGTATATTTTAAATAACACATCAGTGGTTGCAATTTCAATATCATCTGTCGAGAATTCCTAATTCAGACGTTGAATGTTCATATATTGAACTTCACAGCAACGAGAAGCAGCCTCCTTGGTTAAAAATAGCGCGTACCAATCACAAGAGCGACCTCAAGCGAAGAAATTCACAGTATTTCTCGACCTGTACATGTCAACTTTCAAAATCTACATGATTGAAATATAATGGCGCCTAGTAACTGAATACACCAATGATGCATCTTAATACTCGATATTATTTTGAATTGTTAAAGTGGACATCATGTAATGTTCCTTTTAACACCTACACATCATTTCACCAGTTAAAAATAGCAATTCTGAATAAAACGTGCGATTAAAGCTGTGTAATTCAACAGATACAATCTAAAAACTCAACATACGAAATGGGCTTTCAGCACAATCAATGTAATTCAACATGTTAAATAAAAACTCTCTTAACCTATGACATTAAAATTTCAACAACCGCCATGTAATTTAGAAGATACAGTCTAAGAACTTGACATTGAATATCGAATTTTCAACCAGCGCTGTGTAATTCAACAAATGAAATCTAAATATTCAACATTTGAAATGAAACTTTCAACATAAAGTCTTATAAGCAATAGATGAAATGGGAATTCTCAACGTATGACATTGAAATTTCAACCACCGCCGTGTAATTCAAACGGAACAATCTAAAACTTCAACAAAAAAATATAACTTTCAACTACCACAGTATAATTCAACATACAAAATCTAAAATCTCGACCTTGAAAATGGAATTTTAAGAACATGCAAAATGATCCAACACGTGATATTGGATTTTTCGACATACGACGTTGACATTTCAACGGCAACGTTCTGATTCGACCAGCTTTTGTCCGCATCGGCGCCTCATAGTATAAGTTTGATATTCAATATTGAGATGTTGGAGTGTCGTCCTTCTTATATTTCTGCCTGTTCCTGCTCTGAGAGAGAGAGAGAGAGAGAGAGAGAGAGAGAGAGAGATAGAGAGAGAGAGAGAGAGAGAGAGAGTTCTTCGATCGTTAACTTATTGGTATGGCTATTATCACACATATAACAATGAAATTATTGACTTTATTCTTCGAATTTATTTGGTCAATCACTCCTAAAAGAATACGTTGCTGAACATTACAACTATGTAATCCAATCGGCAGTAAAAGTAAAGTCTTTTATTGCTTCGGAAATCAACGTGAAAGGATCAATACTCTCTCTCTCTCTCTCTCTCTCTCTCTCTCTCTCTCTCTCTCTCTCTCTCTCTCTCTCTCTCTCTCTCTCTCTCTCTCTCTCTCTCTCTCTCTCTCTCTCTCTCTCTCTCTGTGCTGTGTGCCCCTCAGAGACATTTTGATATGTCGCATGTTTACATTTAGATATAGTCAAGCCAGACCCAGCCCGTGAATGAGCGCAAAAGTCTCAATCATAAAAATTGCATTGCAGAGAAGCGATGGCCCAAGGCGGTTCCCTTGTTAGCCTTGCCCTAGGGCCGGGCCTGACTCAAGCTCTGTTTTTAGACATGGATGTCCCTAAGTAAGTCTAACCTTGACGTCTATGCTTGCTTTTAGCTGCTTACCTTAATGAAAATGCACAAATCTGTTTTGGGACGACCCTATGTTGGTCGATGAATTTGCGTAGGCACTGTCAAGTCCATGTCCAACTTTAAAATGGTTTTCATAGAGCAAGTAAGATTAATCTATCAGAAATAAAATTATTGTTAGTTTCATTTTAAGATAATGTAGTTTGCTCTTATAATGCTGCTTTTCTACGTTTTCAGCTCAGTCCCCGCCTCCTAACCCTCATTGCATATAAACGGAAAGGGGACATGATATCATCAACAAAATTATATTCTTGTCGTGTAGGCCTACACTTCTTTTTTTACTTTTTGAGAGCTGGTTACACTATACTGCTATTATAATTTCCCTAGAATACATTTGGTAAAGACAATCCAATAATGTCAGGCATTGCGTCCTATTTACATCGTACGTTCCAAGTACATGAAGGTGTTCTTAAGGTAAAACATTCATTTCGAAGATGAGAAAGACAGTCCAAAAAGGAGATCCTCTTTTAAACCTGAAATCGAAAATATTCTTAATAAGCCACAACCTACCTGCAACACGGCGAGTTCCGTTTATCAGTTCGTACAATCTGCCCTTCAATACGCTATAAATATATCACTATAAATTTAGTCGACGTCACCTGAAGGCCTATGCAAAGCAAATATCAATTACTGACACTTAGTCCTAAAATAGTTGAATCGATTGTTTCACAATTGCAGAGTGAGATTCACTCGCTGAAAGCTGAAAATAAAAGAATATACGCATCAATTGCCGCATCACATGATTGTCCCAGCCAGTGAATACGCGAGAAAAGAGAAACCGATGAGAGTAATAATTCTGACAAAGTGAGATGTAAAAAACAAAGCCGAGGTTGTTAGAACAGGTAACTGCAGCTAGTTCACGGACATAGTTACGATTGTCACTGTGGATGTTGTTGAATGGCTGCGGCAAGAAGCATCATGGAGGTAGGTGTAGAGGAAGGAGAAGAAAACATATTAAAATCGAAAATTCAAGATATTTGAGTCTGTACTCGAGTGATGCAAACTCCTGCTATCTGACTGACCTGAAGGAACCAGCTCACCCAATAAGTCAACGTTGCAGAGAGAGAGAGAGAGAGAGAGAGAGAGAGAGAGAGAGAGAGAGAGAGAGAGATTGGACCCACAAGTAACACACCAACAAATATCCAACTCAAAGATACGTGTTTAGATTATAACTGAATATAACTGATAAAGCAATTTATTACGAATCTGTGGTCTTAAACTAAGTAATATAAAAGAGCGAAAACCAACATGTTTTCTAAAATTCAGCAAATATTTTGTTTCCTTGAATACATAGTGGAAATTTAAAAAGAACGTACAGTATTACAAATTAAATACCAAAATGGTCCAAAAGTTCTATCACCAGTCTTAATGAATAAAGTTGTATTACGTGGTGTTTGAAATAACCGCCAGCATTGATGATGTGGATGTGCTTGTGGTCTCAAATGTATTAATGTATTAATGTACCAAAGGTCTGAAGTATGATCATGTGCATCATCAGCCTTTCAATGAATCACAAAAATAAAAACCAATATATTCTTGTTTGAATTCACTATAACTCCAAATTATTTGTCTACTTCCAATAATATTATTGAGCACTTTGTAATTCCATAAAATAATAATTTTAATAAATAAATAATTCCATCCCAACAACATACTGAACACAACATTATAAATAATTATACATCAAGATCTTACAGCAAGAATGAGTAATTTTTGAATAAACAAGATTATAAAGCCCTCTGTTAGGTAAAGAAAATAGCATTTTCTGGAAATACTATGACTTTGCTGAATTTTTTGTTCTACAACAATCTGTTATTAAAGTTATAATATATAATGCGGTAAACATCAGGTAAGTTAATCATTTTCATGAGAGAATTCCAATATCCAAATCCCAGACCCAAATAAATATGTTTACTTCTATTGAAAATGATCCTAATGTTTAACCCACACTCATGAAAAAAAGCAATATTATCCAAGTATAATTTGTTTACCAAAACCCACACCTCACCAGTGACTCTAGTCAGGAACACGGTCAACTTGATTTTGAACAAAGTCATGTCCAAAATATAAGCACATATATCAGACGATGATGGAGAAACAAAAACTAGCAAAACATACAAATTGTATACTTAGCACATAATAAACATTAAAAGTTTTAGCTATTAAAATTTACCAATAAAATGCATAGGGACGAAACATTCTGAGCAAAAAATATTAACCTATGTTTCTTAATTCTTTCTAAACGTAGAAATTACCATGAGAGAAATATAGTACATGATTGGTGAATAATACATAAAATACAATGTGCTTTGTGATTTTCAAAGAAAGTATCCGAATGTTTGTTGATAGAAAACTCCCATTTAAATGGGCCAAAGAATATAAATCAGAATAAGTAAATGGGTGTGTCCATGACGGCAACTGTTACAAAACAAAAAGAGTATATCCGAATATGCACAAGAAATTACAGAAATTCCAGTCTCATTTGGTCATATCTTTATGATGAATGAGTGCATAGTTTTGTATACGTACGGTTCGTAATCACAAAGCAAATTGCTTGTGTCATTTTGTCAGAGCATGATATTAAATGCATTGTATTGCATTTTTATTCGGAAATTCTTTGATGAATAAATTTCAAATAAAAGCCCTAATATTTTTCCATTGTGAAAATATGCATTAGACATTGTTCACAGTCGATAAAAAAGTTGGCTAAGTTCTCAAAAGAATGATCAAACAGTGACAGATCTTTACGAATGCTGCTGTTATGGTTTTAGCTCCATTTATGAGCGCATGATAATCTATACTTTGTGGCCAGTATATGTGGTGGAGAATGAACCACCGACACAGGGGAAGCATCTTCACTAGCCCAAGTTCCGATATGTTAACTCTATCTACACCATGATGGATCGAGCACGGAAAGCTACTGTCAACTTTGTCACATACCCACGTTGGCAGAGCACATGACTCGAACCAACAGGGACAGCGGTAAGTTGTCAATGATATGCATATAATTTCCTAAACCAAAAACTTTACACAGTTTTCTTTGCGACTGAAGGGATGAGAGTATGCACACGTTTAGCATTGAAGCAAAACTTAAATCTATCACTGGGCTTTTAACGTCATCGGTAGCAATAAAGTAACCCCTTTCCTATTGCTGTTTAAGTGAAATAACATCTTCAAGAGTCAAGGTAGATGGTGGTGTTGCAGTGTAGGGACCGAAAAGTTATTCCATTTTTTTTTCTGGAAAAGACACATAATGTGTAAGCTGAACTTCATCCTTTTTGTCATGAAATAAAGGAGGGGGTGGAGGGTGGGTTGGGGAAGAGAGAATAATTACCTAATGGCGAAGATAGAGGGGTATAAATATTAAACCAAATCGAGCAATTTTGAGTTTTGTTGGTGACACTGAACAAAGAATGGTTCATGGTTTGTACAGTCCAAGAGAATGATTTTGGTTAATCATTTTACTGAAGTTTTTATGTACTTTCAAAAGTTTATCAAGAACGTTTCGGCTAAAGTAAACGTAGCCTTCTCCGTAAGTTACTTTGTTAACTACCGGTTTTGTGTTATTTGAGTTACCAATGTATAACCCAGTTTATTTAATACTTATTACTGTTGGACAATACGAAAATAAAAATAATTCTAAACTGAAAAAATGACATTTTCAGTTTTAATATCTTGTAATTCATCAGACAATTTCAAAGTCATGATATATGGTGATATAATTATATCGTTTACTTCTTATTCCCAGACAGAAATCAAAGTCATGATATATGGTCATATCACTTATCGTTTACTTCTTATTCCCAGACAGAAATCAAAGTCATGATATATGGTCATATAACTTATTGTTTACTTCTTATTCTCAGACAGAAATCAAAGTCATGATATATGGTCATATAACTCGTTTACTTCTTATTCCCAGACAGAAATCAAAAGCATGATATATGGTCATATAACTCGTTTACTTCTTATTCCCAGACAGAAATCAAAGTCATGATATATGGTCATATAACTCGTTTACTTCTTATTCCCAGACAGAACTCAAATTGAAATCCTGATAATAAAGATGCAGAACATTTCGGATGATACAAGTAGTTATATGTGGTTACCGGGGTCCTATACGGTAATTCAAACTACGCCGTATGTTTACATTAGATGGCCACAATGACCCTATGGCAAAAATGTCTTGCCTTTAAGGGAAATGCAGTGTTTTAAGACAACATTTGATTACAATCCATTAGATTACATTCCAACACATAACCTACTTTCCAACATCTGCTTTTTGATATGCTATATAATAGACACTCAGCTATGTAACACACGCTCTACTTTCCAAACAAAGGATAGGGTGTTAATAGATACGTTATACTTGCATATATGCAAATATACTATCACTCAACGGTAGGGGTGTTTACACACACACACACACACACACACACACACACACACACACACACACACACACATACATACATACATACATACATACATACATACATACATACATACATACATACATACATACATACATACATACATACATACATACATATATACAGGGGCCCCGAGTGGCCGAGTGGTCTAAAGCGCTGTCCGTTACGGATCATTGCCATCTCACCTCGGTCTGCGTGGGTTCGAGTCTAGAATTCGGCGAATGTGGATATGTAAGAAAGCTTGCCAGTAGCTTCTCGTGGGTCGGTGGTTCTTTCCGGTGATTTCCCGGTTTCTTCCTCCACCATTAATACTGGCCGCCATGAATAGCCTATCGTGTGCTGAAAAATGGCGTTAAGCCCAACAACAACAACAACAACAACAACATACATACATACATGCACACACTATGATACCCACGAGAATGTATTAATTTTATAACGATTTTGTTGTAACAATAGACATAGACATGCACAAACGTTAGCAAACATACATAGGTAACGAGTAGTGTCTCTCTTTTGTAAAGATCTGGGTGTTCCCGAGTAGTGTCTCTCTTTTATAAAGATCTGGGTGTTCCCGAGAAGGTTCGTTTTGAATTCTGCCACTACTTTTTTCCATTAGTGGTCGCACCTTCCAGCTTGGGCACCGAAGGTCGAATACTTATGTCCCCATCTGTCTCCACTCCTCTCCTTATTGGTCGCATATCACTGTCCACATCTAGAATATGTGTTCGTGGAGACAATGATCATTAAACAAAGCCCATGTACCTCTGGAGTTTAATATTATCTTTCTCCTCTTCCGGAATTTATGCCATTTCTCCCCTATGCCTCATATTTCCTGAACCTTCGTCAATCTGGCACTTAGTTTCTGAAAGTCTGTCTCCCTCTTCTGCCGTTTTCTTCTTCTCCTTTCTTAAGCCCAGTCTACATTAATCATGACAATTTCGTTTTATAAGAAGCCTCTCACAAACCTCTTGGCTATTTTAGGTGAGGTCCTCTACCTCTTTACTCGAATTTGATTCGGGTAACACCCATTTCCTCCATCTGGTTTAGAAAGTACTCCATTCTGTCAATAAAACTTATGATTTCTTCCACTTGATTACGTTGGGCGGTTGTCATTCTTCTTTGCAATATACATGATCATTGTGAGTGAAACAATTATAACACACAAACGTATAAGCGTTTATACATACACACTATACACACAAACAAACACTGTCAAACTTGGTAGGGGTTTAAGATTCAGTTGCAAACATAGAGGTACACAAACATACAAATATAAAACATAATTAGTTTGGCAAATAAGTAGTATATCTCTTTTCTCGTGGTTTGGGTGGCCTTAAAAAGGACCATTTTTATATCTTAATTATATTATTTAGCCAGTGTCCACATCTCGCGGGTCTAACTCCACAAGCAGCACATCTTCGACTCCATCTATATCCAGCGCTTTGATTGATGGAGACAGGTAGGGATGCGAGGGATTATATAGGAAAATAAAGCACTTACTCGTAGTTACTGATCATACTTTCTCATGCATATGAACCATCAACGTACAATGATTCTTTACAATTCTTCCTCGTAATTTTCCCACGTATGTACGTCCGATTATTTTCATTGGGATTTCTCTGTCTCTGTATGCAGACTTTAGATTTTCTCTCTTTGACCTGTTATTCTTGTGTTCTTCCTGTCCACTTATAGGTTCTTACCCACCTTCACTTCCAAAGCGAACAAACAAACAAATATTTTGAAACGATTCTCACGACAAATAATGCAACGCTTTGCAACAGTATAAGTGAAATGATCCAAGCCAGTATTCCTGTGTAAAAATGATTGATTAGGACTAAGCACGAAATAAACTTGCATGATAATAAAGAGTGGTCGGGGGGGCACAGTGGTCATGTGGTCTAAAGCGCTCACCGTTACAGAACTGCCATATTACTTCTTTCTGCGTGCGTTCCAGTCTCGAGCTCGTCAATATGGGTATGTGAGAACACTTGACAGCATCATCTCGTGGGTCGGTGATTCTTTAGGGGTTTTTCCCGTGTTCTTCCTCCACCATTTATACTGGCCGCCATGTCTAGACTATCTTGTGCTGAAAAATGGCGTTTAACCCTAACAATAACAATACTCATTTGGTTACCATGTTGAGCATAACCTTTCAGTCTTAAACCTTTTCGTAACTTCTATCATTTTTTGTTTTTGCTCGTTTAGAAAGATTGAATAATTTTAAATAACAGTGTGTGTGTGTGTGTGTGTGCATGGGTGTGTTCTATTACTAACGTCGTCATGCTTAATTCTTGTTATTAAACAATCTTCTGTCATTATTCACCATCTTGTTCCTATAACAAATGTTTAGTGACTGTTTCTTATTCTACACTTTATAAAGTACTCATTTTACCACTAAAAATCGAAAACTAGACTGTCACCCCAAAAAAGGAAACAATAGTTATCTAAATCGCTCTTAATTAACGTGATTTTCTAACCAATATGAAAACATCATCAGTGTCTCTAGTCAGGAAAACGGTGAACTTGATTCCTAAAGAGATCAGGCAATTATTTGTTGTTTTTTCTTAAGGAATGTTGAACTCATGTAGACCCATAAATCCACAAGATACATCGCTTCAATGCACTAAATCTACAATAAACACGTACCCATTTATAACTATGGCAATGAATGTATATGTTAAGTACATTGTGCAACACCACGCTGAACAATTCGAGGTAAAAGTATGCTTGTATCTTGATTCTACTTCTACGCCAGACTGGTCTAGGTCGGCACGCTGGAATTGACATTTTTTAAAATAGAAAGTGTATATATATATATATATATATATATATATATATATATATATATATATATATATATATATATATATATATATATATATATAAAGAATACAAATCAAATGGCGAATAACAACCCTTTCAAGCGTACTGGATCCACCAAGGGATCTCGTGTGTCAGGGATTAATTAAAATAGATGCAATAAACTGACGACGAACAGTACGAAACTAGTAACTAACTAGCCTAAGCGCTTTCGACTCTTAATGAGTTTTTTTCAAATGGCGAATAACAACCCTTTCAAGCGTACTGGATCCACCAAGGGATCTCGTGTGTCAGGGATTAATTAAAATAGATGCAATAAACTGACGACGAACAGTACGAAACTAGTAACTAACTAGCCTAAGCGCTTTCGACTCTTAATGAGTTTTTTTCAAAGGCAAATACAAAACATATATACGATAAACAAATAAACACAAAAACGTTGTGTTTGTAAACCTCTACATGGCTGTCTTCACATGTGCTAAAACTATAAATACAACCAGCTTGTATAGACTAGATGCGGAAACTGAAAACGTTGCATAATTCCCTAAAAGTCTACAAGCCAAAGCGACATCTATTTTTACTTTTTGTACATATGTAACGAAGATTATATCCCGGATATTTGATTCTATACCGGTTATTCTTATAGTAAATATTGAAGGATAATAAGAAGATTTAGAAAATGTTAAATGTTAAATTTTACTAGTGCATACTTTTCATTTTCTAGTCTTCTTGGTTTAGACCGCTTGGTTTCAATGTTCTAAGGCGGCGTATCCAGTATGATTCCTTTTCCTTCCTGGTTTCCGGAACTCCAGCTGTGGTTGTTAGCAATAGCGATAAGTATTATATAACTGAAAGTGTGGCCAGGGGAGGAGAAGTGTTCTGCGACCGGGCTTCTGTACAGATTTTTTGTCATTGATTGTTTACAGTTACAATCCACCCACACACTTCTTAGTCCAACTCCTGGAGCTTGTCCTAAAACTCAACAACTTTGAATTTAATGAAGAAAACTACCTACAAATCAATGGAACTGCATTGGGTACTAAAATGACCCCTTCGTATGCTAACATTTTCATGGGAAAACTTGAGGGTCAGCTCTTAGCATCAGTTGAGTGTACACCATACCAGTGGGTACGCTTTATCGATGATATAGAAATGAAGTGGCAGTATGGAAGAGAAAGTCTGGATGACTTCATATCAAAGGCAAACAACTTCCATCCTTCAATAAAATTCATGGCAGAAATTTCCAACTCAAACCATGTTTTCCTGGACACAACAACCAGACTGGTGGAAAACAAATTACACACAGACATCTACTCGAAACCAACCAACAAACACCAGTATCTCCTCCCAACCAGCTGTCATCCAAAACACTGCATTAAGAACATTCCATATAGCCAGACACTGAGAATACGCAGAATTTGCTCCAACGATGAAAGATTTCTAGAAAGGTCTGAAGAGCTGGCTAAACATTTAATTTACCGAGGCTACGACAAAGACCTGATTGCGGAGGCAATCCAAAGGGCCAAACAAACAAACCGTGATGACATACTCAGAAATGGACAGAAAGAAAAGGTTGATAGGATACCATTTATTCTGACCTATCACCCAGACAATCCCAAAGTAGGTAAAATCATCGCAAACCACTGGCCAACCGTGCAATCGTCAGACATACTAAACCTAATACTTCCGAACAAACCTGTAGTAGCTTACCGGAGACCAAAAACCTAAAGGACATCCTAGTCAGGGCCAAGCTAACGCCAATCGCTAGTCAAAACCAACCTAGTCAATCTAGACCATGTGGCGATAAAAGATGCAAAACCTGTCAACATATAATAGAGACCAAAACATTCACTAGCACAGTGACTAAAGAAAAACTAAACATACATGGTCCAAACAAAACGTGCAAAACAGAGAATGTGATTTATCTCATCACATGTAAGATCTGTGGCCTTCAGTACGTCGGAGAAACTGAAAAGCTACACAAAAGGATAAACCTTCATAGATCTGATTGGATGACAAAAAGGCTGTACAGAAGCCCGGTCGCAGAACACTTCTCCTCCCCTGGCCACACTTTCAGTGATATAATACTTATCGCTATTGCTAACAACCACAGCTGGAGTTCCGAAACCAGGAAGGAAAAGGAATCGTACTGGATACGCCGCCTTAGAACATTGAAACCAAGCGGTCTAAACCAAGAAGACTAGAAAATGAAAACTATGCACTAGTAAAATTTAACATTTTCTAAATCTTCTTATTATCCTTCAATTTTTACTATAAGAATAACCGGTATAGAATCAAATATCCGGGATATAATCTTCGTTACATATGTACAAAAAGTAACAATAGATGTCGCTTTGGCTTGTAGACTTTTAGGGAATTATGCAACGTTTTCAGTTTCCGCATCTAGTCTATACAAGCTGGTTGCATTTATAGTTTTAGCACATGTGAAGACAGCCATGTAGAGGTTTACAAACACAATGTTTTTGTGTTTATTTGCTTATCGTATATATGTTTTGTATTTGCCTTTGAAAAAGACTCATTAAGAGTCGAAAGCGCTTAGGCTAGTTAGTTACTAGTTTCGTACTGTTCGTCGTCAGTTTATTGCATCTATATATAAATATATATATATATATATATATATATATATATATATATATATATATATATATATATATATATACATACATACATACATACATACATACATACATACATACATACATACATACATACAGTTAGAGAGTCTTCCTCTTGCTGCGATACTTCTTGTCAGGGCATCGAAAATCGGAGTGCATTCTTTATGTCTTATTTTGCTAATGTTTTTTTCGGTTTACTGGTCTTTAGGCAACGTGAAATACCACTGACAACCTAGTCACTTAAACGCGTCAACATAGTGAAAACATTAAGTTATTCCTTTTTCGTTACGTTTTTCTGTTTTTATCACACGTGTATCTGTTTACTTCACCTTGAAGAATTAAGCAGTCTTACATTATCTTGGACTTAGCACTTTCATTCAGTTAGTATTAACATCTCAATCCGTCTCCATTTTATGTTACTTCTCCATGTGATCAAACTAACAGTGAAGTTTCGTAAATCCGACCTCACATCTGTATACAGTACGCGGATAAATAATACAGTCCAAGTGGGGTTTTTGCCCTTTAACTGGTCAGTTTTCCTCCCTTCTGTGTTTTTTCTATGCTGGGACTGGGCATTTTTGTGGGATGTTTGGCAATTCTTTTCAGTATCCGGTTGGCATTTTATCTTCGTTTGGGCTGTTTCTTGGTTTTGTTTTTCATGTTAGCTCTTGGTTTGTTTTGTTTTGTTTTGTTTTGGTAATTGTATCTTTCGCTTCCCTGTATTCCTTTTGTTTCTCTCCATGAGCAATTTGGTGTTTTCTCCTGGAATTTTGTTTTGTTTTTCCTTTTGCAAGCGAGATTTCTTGGATTGTTTGTCTTTGCCTGTCTCTCACTGCTACGCTGTCTGCACTGTAGGGTTCATCGTACAGGTTTGGATTGATTTATTTTCAATTTGAATTTCGGTTGGATTCTCTCCACTGTTGGCTAGACGCATATTTAATAGTTCTTTCTCATGATGCTTTTGGACAATTACCTCCATCTGGTTAGTATGTAGACATCTGGGATAGTTTGAAAACGGCTCATGTAGTATGAGGACAGCTGTGGTTGTATGAAGACAGCTGGGCTAGTATGAAGACATCTGGGGTAGTATGAAGACATCTTGGGTAATATGAAGACATCTCGGTTAGTATGTAGACATCTTGGGTAGTACGAAGACAGCTGGGGTAGTATGTAGACATCTGGGGTAGTATATAGACATCTTGGGTAGTATGAAGACATCTTGGGTAGTACGAAGACATCTGGAGTAGTATGTAGATATCTTGGGTAGTGTGTAGACATCTGGGGTAGTATGTAGACATCTTGGGTAGTATGAAGACATCTTGGGTAGTATGAAGAGAGCTGGAGTAGTATGTAGACATGTGGGGTGGTATGTAGATATCTTGGGTAGTATGTAGACATCTGGGATAGTATGTAGACATCTTTTGTAGTATGTAGACATCTGTGGTAGTATATAGACATATGGGGTAGTATGAAGACAGCTTGGGTAGTATGTAGACATCTGATATAGTATGTAGACATCTTAGGTAGTACGTAGACATCTTGGGTAGTATTTAGACATCTGCGGTAGTATGTAGACATCTTGGGTAGTATGTAGACATCTTGGGTAGTATATAGACATATGGGGTTGTATGCAAACATCTTGGGTAGTATGAAGACATCTTGGGTAGTATGTAGACATCTAGGGTAGTATGTAGACATCTGGCGTAGTATATAGACATCTGTGGTAGTATGTAGACATCTGTGGTAGTATGTAGACATCTGGCGTAGTATGTATACATCTGTGGTAGTATGTAGACATCTTGGGTAGTATGCAGACATCTGGGGTAGTATGTAAACATCTTGGGTAGTATGTAGACATCTGGGGTAGTATATAAACATTTCGGTTAGTATGTAGACATCTGGGGTAGTATGTAGACATTTTGGGTAGCATGTAGACATCTGGGGTAGTATGTAGACATCTTGGGTAGTATGTAGACATCTGGTGTTGTATGCAGACATCTTGGGTAGTATGTAGACTTCTGGGGTAGTATGTAAACATCTGGTGTAGTATGTATATATCTGGGGTAGGATGTAGATATCTAGGGTAGTATGTAGACATCTGGGGTAGTATGTAGACATCTTGGGTAGTATGTAGACATCTGGGATAGTATGTAAACATCTTAGGTAGTATGTAGACATTTTGGTTAGCATGTAGACATCTGGGGTAGTATATAGACATATTGGGTAGTATGTACACATTTGGGGTTGTATGAAGACATCTTGGGTAGTATGGAGACTTCTGAGGTAGTATGTAAACATCTGGGGTAGTATGTAGACATCTGAGATAGAATGTGGACATCTGGGGTAGTATGTAGACATCTGGGGTAGTATGTAGACATGTGGGGTAGTATGTAGACATCTGGGGTAGTATGTAGACATCTGGGGTAGTATGTAGACATGTGGGGTAGTATGTAGATATCTGGGGTAGATTCCTTTTATGGTGTGGACTAAAGCCTATCCCTCTTTCATGTCAATTACAATAAGGGAATTCAATATATCTCCGTCTTTCTTCTGTGTTTAATACCAAGATGTCACTTCCACGTGTTCCGGCTTGCCGTAATAATTTTGCCTTTCTCAGTGTCAGATATTTCAAAATAATATTGTGAATCTTTTTCAGTATAATTTGCCAATAATTATGGAAGAACTGAATAATATTCTGGTTTGACAATTAGGTTGGTATTTCAGCAAGAGAGTTAAACATCGCACGTTGTTGTATCAAAAAAAGTTATATTTCAGATGGTCATTTATATATTACATATTTCATACACGAGATAGTTCTTGCTATTTATAACACATTCCTTTACTAGATACCATTTTTACTTTGCATTGTGAAATTACTACACAATTGATCTCAGGTAAGCATTTTTAAGGCCGAGATGTTAAACCGACTTGGAGAGATAGAACAGCTTGCTTGGTACCTTATAGCGCAGAAGGAACAGAATGGCTTGGTACATTATATCACACAAGAGATAGACAAACTTGGTACATTATATCACATAAGAGATATAACAGCTCAGTGACAATATATTGCACAAGTTTTACCTGTCTAGGCTTGGTATATTACATTACACTAGAAACATAACACCTTTGAGCAGTATATTACTCAAGAGATAGAACAGCTTGGTATATTATATTACACAAGAAATTGAACAGCTTGATACGTTATATTACGCAAGAGATATAACAGCTCAGTGATAATATATTGCACAAGTTTAACGTGTCTAGGCTCGTACAAAAAGTAACAAGAAAAGAGTGAAGACAACAAGCTTTGCAATTTTAAACAAATAATTTATTTCCCTAGATAAACAATGTAAAAATGTGAAAAGGACTTACGGTTTACAAATCAAATCCGAAATTAATCCAGGAATTAAAAAAAAAATTATATTATTAAAAAGTCCTGAATTAATATGAGTTTGAGTCTAGATGAAATTCAAAAAGGTGGATGGTGATGTCAGAGATGGTCAGCATTGTACTGATGCATCAATAGGTCCTTGTTAAATCACAGAAAATAATATTCAGTTTGGAATTCTAAATAAATATCGATACATGTCCTTGTTAAATAATTCTGTATGAGCACTAGTATTTTCCAGTGAAAGAATCACTAGTTATATAAAATAAAAACTCAACTCGAACTGGTCGCAATAAAACACCTTTAAGTGTCAAAGATTTAAATCCAAACTGGCTAGTTCTTCTTAAAAAAACAGTAAATTAAGACGTAAAACAGATTTCTGTATGAGGGTCATGTGGTCACCTTTTTAGCAACATAAATATTTTTATATGCTAATCATCACTTACTCTAGGTGTGGCCTTGATTCCACTGACTGAATCTTACTCTCAGAAGAATATAAAAAAAATTGTAAAAAGTTGTTTGCTAGAACTCTATCTGATTTCTGAATCAAGGTCAGAAACTAGATACAATGTTTCAACTACTGGTTGTTTATCAGGTCAAACAGAACTGAACTGAATTTCTAAAAAGAATATATCAAATCCAGTAGACAAACTTATCATTACAATAACCTGTAATGGAATACAATTTTAAAAAATTAAACTACCAAAAACAATTACATGTACATACCACAATAGATAGGAAAGCTTGGTACATTTTATTACACAAGAGAGAGAATAGCCTGGTACATTTTATTACACAAGAGAGAGAATAGCCTGGTACGTTTTATTACACAAGAGAGAGAATAGCCTGGTACATTTTATTATACAAGAGAGACAATAGCCTGGTACGTTTTATTACACAAGAGAGAGAATAGCCTGGAACGTTGTATCACACAAGAAATACAAGAACTTGATACATTACATTACACAAGAACTATTACAGGTGGTACATTATAATACATAAGAGATTGAATAGCATGGTATAATATATTGTACATGATATAGAATATATTGGTACATTATGTTACACAAGAGCGGTCAAGCAGGTGGAAATTTCTTATCTGCTCCAGTGAAACACCGCGAGAAATACCTATTATCTAACGGATGACCTCGTGGTTTACGGAGCTGAGGGCTAATTAGATTGAATAGCATGGTATAATATATTGTACATGATATAGAATATATTGGTACATTATGTTACACAAGAGCGGTCAAGCAGGTGGAAATTTCTTATCTGCTCCAGTGAAACACCGCGAGAAATACCTATTATCTAACGGATGACCTCGTGGTTTACGGAGCTGAGGGCTAATTAGTTTCCATATACAGCTGGTTAGAACTGACAGGTAATTAAATGAATGTTTAGTTTCATTTGTGGGGTGTAACGCAATTTTTCGGCATATTATAGGTTGTGGCAGCCAATATAATGTTTGGCAGAGAAAAGAATCCGGGAAGAACCATTGATTCACGGGACGCTTTATTACATACCCGTATTGACCGAACCTAGAATCGAACTCGATCAGACACAAGTGACATGTCTGATTAATCCATAAAGACGAGTGCCTTAGACCGCTCGGCCACTCAAAGCAGCTTTACTCGTCAGCAGCCAAGTTTGGACCCTACGGTTTGTTCTCTTTTCTCTCTTTTAATTGGAGCCGCGGTGCCTCAGTCAGTACCTAGTCAAACTCGCAATCCAATAGGTCGCGGGTTTAATACCTGCCCAGACCTACCTTTTTCGGCTGCCTCAATGTATATATCGGAAAGGCACACAGCTCACATTTGATTGGAATGATATAGCCAATACTGTGTTCAATGTGCCTTTTAAATAATAAAAAAAACTCCAAAGAAATAAAACACAAAATCCCCTCAAATTCTCCTTTCATGGTGAGCCTTCTAACGAAACGTCGAAGTTACCTGCTCTGAACGTATGTTAACAAGGAATGAGTAACATAATCAGATCTGTTGAAGAACGTGAAAACAATGAAAAATAGAAATCACTTTGTTAGTGAACATTTTCACTAGATATGATAAATGCGGGTACCGGTAACTTTCATGATAAGAGAGGAATATTATATGCGCTATAAGAAAATATGGTTATGACGTCACAGCTTACATCTAGGTCTCCGACTGAAGTACAATCTAGTCAGTCTCGCTAGAGAAGATGCACTTATCCATTACAATGTACACAATGGTGCTACACAATGGTGCATGAATCTAATGCAGTATGAGCATGTCCATGATAAAAATACACATGATCATAGGGTGTTTAGTTTTACTAGTGAGTATGTCTCTGATGAAGAGTAAAAAAAAGTGCATAGAAAAGGAAGATCTTACCTACGGGAGTAGATGTAAAGTCAGTGGACGATTTGTCCTCTGTATCAGATATAATGAAAACAGTGATTACGTAAATCTTTCGACGATTATTCAGAAATTGGTTTAGAAATCATGTAGCCACATAATGTTATGTATAGAAATCTTGTAGCCACATACATGTTTTGTATAAAAATCTTGTAGCCACATACATATTATGTATAGAAATCTTGTAGCTACATACATGTTATGTTTAGAAATCTTGTAGCCACATACATGTTATGTATAGAAATCTTGTAGCCACATACATGTTATGTATTGAAATCTTGTAGCCACATACATGTTCAACTCGGAGATTGATTGTCAGATGCAGCTTTATTTTAGGAATGAAAACTTTTCGAACTCCTACCTCACCCCTTATCATGTGAAGTCAGTCTACAAATTTCAAATCGCCAGATAGCTTGCAAACGAAGTTGACAAATCTTAATACAACATACAACACTTTCTAAATCAAAAGCCAAACTGATGAGTTTAATAGAATGACATCGTATTTATAGTGTGTATATTTAACTTCGATATATTATTAACCTCAGTAAAGGAACAAGAAAACACTCAATTTTGAATAAGTACCGAGAGTTTGGGACCGACTTTATAATGATCAGACGATGGTATTGTTTTTCCTTTATCTCAAAAAGGTCCCGAGTGGCCGAGTGGTCTAAAGCGCTGTCCGTTACGGATCACTGCCATCTCACCTCTGTCTGCGTGGGTTCGAGTCTAGGATTCGGCGAATGTGGATATGTGAGAAAGCTTGCCAGTAGCTTCTCGTGGGTCGGTGGTTCTTTCCGGTGATTTCCCGGTTTCTTCCTCCACCATTAAAACTGGCCGCCATGAATAGCCTATCATGTGCTGAAAAATGGCGTTAAGCCCAACAATAACAACAACAACAACAAATCCTTTATCTCAAGATAAAACATTCCAACATTATATGATGGATTGACACAAATCAAGAGTACTTTTTCTCAATCCATTTGAGAGTCACATATTTCCCCAAAAACACATAAGAATCTAAGAAAAGTAAATGGTCGGTCGCTGACATTAATGATATCTTGTTTCAGCGACATCAATATAGTGATGATATTTATGACGATGATAATAATAATGATGATAATAAAATCAAGTTGTAATTATGTTGTGTTGATTACTCTGTACAATCGTCTTCAATAATTTTACAACGTGGTGGTCATTTTTACTCTCCTCTTTTTGACTGTTGAATTTTGCCTGAGGGATAATACCCGGATGTAATGAGATAACGTCACATCTTTTCCTACGGCACCCATTTATCAGTAAAGATTTAGTTACCTGATTTAATGGCTATTATGCCGATGTTGCCTAGAGACGGAACTGAATAAAGATATTAACATTTAATTTCGAGGACGCAGATTAGATTGCACTAAGTCTGTGTTCATGTCTACAACTAGTTGGGTTGGAATCCACCAATAATAACGGTATGTTTAATGCGTCACATTCGTATGGACATAAAGAATGATCATAATCAAGCAGATCATGGAGGCGCCAGGCATTTTACTTGATTATATAGACTGGAATCATATATCCTGCAGAAAAATAAGGCTCTTGACTCAATAATCGTTATTTGTAGCGTGTCAACAATCTGGTCATATGAGAGGTAGCAAAGATAACGTTATACCTCATATCTGGTTAATTATTTTATTAAAAAAAAGAAAAACATATTTAAAGTGCAGATATTAAAATGTTGCAATAGGTAAATTTTGAAATACAATCTTACGTTTTAGTGTGTCATAGAATGTTCAATGGCATTCTAAACACAAATATTTTATCACGTGTGACTACTGTATACTATCAACGAGGGGTAGAAGAACATATACATTCTAGGGTACAATTACATGCGATATTTTCCATGATGAGTATTACTTTTATACTGAAGGAGGCCATGGAATCCACGTATCTATTTTTAGGCTGCAAGAGTGACCTCTATACTATATGTTGGCTCTTACACACGGGTATTTAAGACTGAACTGAGGAAAAGGAGAACGAACTTAATGTAAATTCAAATATTGGTCAGTGGATCATGCTATACATGTATAATTCTTGTGGTGATTAAACATTTGTATATACGAAGTATATGTAATAACATGAGCTTGTAAGGTAGACTCGTATGGTCTACGAGGGTATTTAAGACTGAACTGAGGAAAAGGAGAACGAACTTAATGTAAATTCAAATATTGGTCAGTGGATCATGCTATACATGTATAATTCTTGTGGTGATTAAACATTTGTATATACGCAGTATATGTAATAACATGAGCTTGTAAGGTAGACTCGTATGGTCTACGAGGGTATTTAAGACTGAACTGAGGAAAAGGAGAACGAACTTAATGTAAATTCAAATATTGGTCAGTGGATCATGCTATACATGTATAATTCTTGTGGTGATTAAACATTTGTATATACGCAGTATATGTAATAACATGAGCTTGTAAGGTAGACTCGTATGGTCTACGAGGGTATTTAAGACTGAACTGAGGAAAAGGAGAACGAACTTAATGTAAATTCAAATATTGGTCAGTGGATCATGCTATACATGTATAATTCTTGTGGTGATTAAACATTTGTATATACGCAGTATATGTAATAACATGAGCTTGTAAGGTAGACTCGTATGGTCTACGAGGGTATTTAAGACTGAACTGAGGAAAAGGAGAACGAACTTAATGTAAATTCAAATATTGGTCAGTGGATCATGCTATACATGTATAATTCTTGTGGTGATTAAACATTTGTATATACGCAGTATATGTAATAACATGAGCTTGTAAGGTAGACTCGTATGGTCTACGAGGGTATTTAAGACTGAACTGAGGAAAAGGAGAACGAACTTAATGTAAATTCAAATATTGGTCAGTGGATCATGCTATACATGTATAATTCTTGTGGTGATTAAACATTTGTATATACGCAGTATATGTAATAACATGAGCTTGTAAGGTAGACTCGTATGGTCTACGAGGGTATTTAAGACTGAACTGAGGAAAAGGAGAACGAACTTAATGTAAATTCATATATTGGTCAGTGGATCATGCTATACATGTATAATTCTTGTGGTGATTAAACATTTGTATATACGCAGTATATGTAATAACATGAGCTTGTAAGGTAGACTCGTATGGTAGACTCGTATGGTCTACGTTTGCTGGCAGTAAGTAGTATACTATTAAGCGAACTACTTTCATGGATAGTTGTAGGACAAGATAGCAGTAATAAATTGTCTCGCCAAAACGAGCAGTGTGACATATCGAATAAAAAATTTGACATCAACATAAATATTAAAATGATATACATTTATATATCAAGCTTGATTTGATTTAGGTTTTTTTCCAGTTCTGAGAACAAGTTAAAGAAAATAAACTTGATGCCTCAGCAGATACATAGCCAACAACCTACATCACGGGAAGTGATGCACTGTGGGAAATTTAAACAGCCATATTTTACTGAAACGTCGATTCGAGGTAATTTATTTAATGTGTGAGTATGTTTAGGGGTTTTCATACAAAAATGTACAGTGCATCAAAGTCAGTAAGTTCTCGGAGTATTATAGCTCTTAAATAATCGTCCCATGTAAAGCAGATTACTTTAATAACCAATACTTGAATCAGGTGTTTGAAGAAAGTATGCGTCATACAATACCTAAAGATAACTGATTGGCTGATAATCTATTGTCTCTGGTACACACTATCATTTATCTGAGGGGGGAGTATTAATACAGAATTTAAAGCAAAACATACATTCAGTCGAACCAAAAATGTATCGTGCCATCTTAAAATTTCCGGAGTGCATCACTTTCGATGACGTAAGTTGTAGGGGGTGACCTAGGTCTAATATGTTCAAGGGACATAACCTCATTAAAAATAATCTTTAAACACATTGTGATTTAAAAGTATTCTTTTTTAATGAGCAAAAAATGGAAAAAGCCAGAATGTATGAACAGCTTTAAGACTGAACGATTCCATTCAATATCGCAACTAAAGAGCTGAGACATTCAACGGCTCTCATGCAAGTGTAATGTTTTGGTGGAAATCATTTTCCTTCTTTCAGTCCTGTAACATTACCCCTTTACCTTTTAGACCAAAATAATAGGTTTCTTTCTTGCATCAAACGAAATTCATGCAAAAAGTTTGGTCCATTTATGTTTTAAAGAACTAGAGACAGCGTTCAGAATCCATTTTATTCTTTTACTATGACCCTTTTGATCACACATCCTGTTATAGCCTGTGATAAGGCTATGCAGGTTACATAGAAGTTTATTCACGGAGAACATGAACTGCTATGTCAAAACAAAAATGGGATCAAATAGTCCGATATACGGAAAGAGGGCATGAGAAGATAACAAGCTGAACAGCTGGCTTATAAAAAAAAAAAAAAAAAAAAAAAAAAAAAAATATACATGCACTTATATTGGATAATATAACTTTTCAAGTCCTACGACATCATATTTTTGATAGATATTACCGATTCATAATTTTAACAGTATTCGTCTCCATGAAATGGAATGGATAATCATTTTCTGTATTTGCAGTCTCTCGTTGGATTCCCGGTGCCGATTTATGCAACATTAAATTTGTTTGCTCCTCTTGGTCGCCAGGGTATTTATTTTGGCCGTATATTTTTCAAAGAGCACAGCAGAAATTATACACTGTAATTATTGTGATGTTGTAGTTACTAATAAACAGTTAATAAATTGCCACTAGAAGAATCAATTTATCTATTTTCTTATTTTGTTAATTTTCCAAAAATTCAAATGATGACATCAGCTATAGGTTTTTCTTTGAAATGACCACCTTATCATGGAGTCGTACAGCTGATGTTATTCATCCCAAACATCAGTGACCACCACAATTTGAATGTGTCGTGAAGACTCTTGTGCAAATGTTCTCAATACATTGTCAACATTTTTTTAAAAAATGTTTTCAACTTTGTCGTATCTGGGTAAGTTTTAGAAAGTAAACAAAATTAGATTGCTTGTTTAGTGGCAGCTAATAAAATATGTTTACCTATTTGTAATTACAACGCTCTATACATAAAATATATTGCAACAATTCGTGACTTGTATTAACATTCGTAAAGTGCATTAACTTTGTAGAATAAAGTTGATATTTAGTTTGGACCACTTTCGTATATATCGGTATATTTACTATTGTTCAATGCCACTGATCCATTAAAAATTGGGATGATAGCATCAGTCGACATTCGTTAGTTACAGGTTACGAAAACGATGATCACAACAAGTTGATCAAATCTAGCGAGACGTATATTTACTCTTATCTGGTTGCCGTGAAACTAGTAAATGCTTCCCATTTTGTGCATTATGTACATGTCTACACCTAAGTAGTACAGATATGAAAAGCTTGGCATACATTCAATTGTAGGTTATTGACAACACTAAGATTAGCAATCGAAGATGTGTAGCTCACTGGCAAAATGCAAATTTCCACTAACCCAGTCGATTAGAGGATATGACAACACTAAAAATGATACGTATAAATGTATACAAACGCTGAACAACACACAAACTAAATCGTTTAACGAGACGATGTTACTTTAGAATAGCCTTCAGCAAAAACACTATCGTAAAATGAAAACAAATTTCTAGCACCTTTGCGAAGAAAACATTCAATTAATCCTTTGATTTTATTAAACAGCATAAATAACGACGAGAATCATCGTATTGAACTGAACAGTCATGGGGACTTGAGTGCATTCTTTAATGAGTGTAGCATGCACTGAACAGTCATGGGGACTTGAGTGCATTCTTTAATGAGTGTAGCATGCCAGCAACCGTGTCGGCATTAAGACGTAATGCATAACTATTCGTTTCAAGTCTGGGCGGTATAAAATTTTGCTCGTAAACTTTACAAGGTTAACAAGTAAGAGGAAACAGAGCAATCAATTTTGGAGAAAATTTCAAAACAACACATTGGGACTCGAGAGAGTTGCTTTATAATGAACTACAAGAATGGAAAAGTTTGACACAGTTATGAAATCACCCATAAGTTGAAGAAAAAAATGGAAATATTATAATTTCTGATAAAACTACCGGTTGTATGCGGTCGTTCGGATAGCTGATAATACCTGAACACAATTATCAAACATAAAGACTCCTCTGTATGTTTTTTAAACCGTTGTAAATGATGTTGTAGACGACAAAACTTCAACAAACTGGAATTTTCAGTGCAGTATATAATCCATCTTTTCTACGGTCACAACAGTTCAGTTGCTGACACAAATATCAATCAATTAAGCAATCATATTAAAATGGGGGGGGCAGGATCCAATGAATTGAAATAACAATAAAATAAATCAAGCGAGTAATGGATTATGTGTTATGTAGATGAATGAAGAGCCGCAAGAATACGTTGTTCACATGTCGCCATATCAAACACAACAAAAATCATGCACTTATTGAATTATCAAAGAACAAACGCCTGGAGAGACACAACATAAATAAGGAAGGAAACGTTCCACAACAAGAAAATCAACGATTTGGTGTTAAATATGAATACCTTTCAACTTACTCTGACAAAAAAATCTACATATGTACTGGAAAGATTTAATAATAATAATAATAATAATAATAATAATAATAATAATAATAATAATAATAATAATAATAATAATAATGGTTTAGACTTAAGTCCATTGAACCCCACACACACTTTCACACAAGATATGGCCTCAAAAACCACAAAGATATTATTAATATACCAATTTGCTCCAACCATTCATTACTGACGTATTACATCAACATGCAAATGCTAAACACTCCTTCAAGATGTTCTTAATACTGCTGGCTGCTTAATACTTCTAAATGAATACACTCACTACAAAGCGCAAATGTTTTTGATATTGCTGATTACAAACATTCCATACGCACTATGTTGCCTATCATAAAAACAGTCATTCTGAATTCATGGTTGTTATAGACACTTGATAGAGTCACTGTAGAACGTGAAATTGTCCATATCATACAATAGGATTTAAAAAGAAATTTTGTTACATTTGTAGAACATGTTTAAAGGAACACCACATGTATACACAGATAACAATACTGTTTGTATATCACTATCATCTAGCAAATCAGAACGAATGACATATATGCTCAATTGACACTCAACAGATTTTTTCCTATAAGCTTATTTTTTTTGTATGGACACCTTCGATAGATACTGAGGTCCGAAATCCAGGTGAACATTGCCAAATAAGATTAATTTCATTGAATTTTGCGAAAGACACATATGCTTTTTTAAATAATCTAATTAATGGACTTTTAAACACTAATGATCGTAGAATGATATGCTTGTCCAGTTGTTCAGTTTATCGCTAATCCAATCCCGATCTTTCAAAATGTTAATTAAAGGTAAACATGTGACTAAAACTATTATAAGTACAGAGTATGAAACAATCTTTCTATGATTATACATCACATTTTGATAATATGGATTCACCAAATAAATTCTCAGAATCACGTGATAAAGATTCTGACATAATGAACACAATTGAATAGATTCTGAAATTAATCAATACAATAGAATAGATTCTTACATAATCAATACAATTGAATAGATTCTGACAATCAATACAATTGAATAGATTCAGACATAATCAATGCAATTGAAAAGATTCTGACATAATCAATAAAATTAAATAAGTTCTGACATAATCAAAACAATTGAATATATTCTGACATAATCAATACAATTGAATAGATTCTGACATAATCAAAGCAATTGAAAAGATTCTGACATAATCAATACAATTGAATAGATTCTGACATAATCAATACAATTGAATAGATTCTGACATAATCAATACAATGGAATAGATTCTGACATAATCAATACAATTGAATAGAATCTGACATAATCAATACAATTGAAAAGATTCTGACATAATCAATGCAATTCAATAGATTCTGACATAATCAATACGATTGAATAGAATTCTGACATAATCAATACAGTTGAATAGATTGTCACATAATCAATACAATTGAATAAGTACTGAACTAATCAATACAATTGCATAGATTCAGACATAATCAACACCATTGAATAGATTCTGACATAATCCATACAATTGAATAGATTCTGACATAACCAATGCAATTGAAAAAATTCTGACCTAATCAATAAAATTGAATAGATTCTAATATAATCAATACAATTGCACAGATTCTTACATAATCAATACAATTGAATAGATTCTGAAATAATCAATACAATTGAAAAGATTCGGACCTAATCAATACAATTAAAAAGATTCATACATAATCAATACAAATGAATAGATTCTGACATAATCAGTAGAATTGAATAGATTCTGACTTAATCAATACAATTGAAAAGATTCTGACTTAATCAATACAATTGAAAAGATTCTGACATAATCAATACAATTGAATAGATTCTGAAATAATCAATACAATTGAATAGATTCTGACAAAATCAATACAATTGAATAGATTCTGACCTAATAAATACAATTGAATAGATTTTGACATAATCAAAACAATTGAATAGATTTTGACATAATCAATGCAATTGAATAGATTCTGACATAATCAATACAATTCAATAGCTTCTGACACAATCAATAAAATTAAATAAATTTTGACATAAATGAAATTCAATAGATTCTGACATAATCAATACAAATGAATAGATTTTGACATAATCTATGCAATTGAATAGATTCTGACATAATCAATACAATTGAATAGATTCTGACCTAATCAATAGAATTGAATAGATTCTGACATAATCAATACAACTGAATAGATTCGGACATAATCACAACATTTGAATAGATTCTGACATAATCAATACAATTGAATAGATTCTGACATAATCAAAAGAATTGAATAGATACTGACATAATCAATACAATTGAATAGATTCTGACATAATCAATAGAATTGAATACATTCTGACATAATCAACAGAATTGAATACATTCTGACATAGTCAATACAATTGAATAGATTCAGACATAATCAATAAAATAGAATAGATTCTGACATAATCAATACAATTTAATAGATTCTGACACAATCAATGCAATTGAAAAGATTCTGACATAATCAATACAATTGAAAATATTCAGACATAATTAATACAATTGAATAGATTCAGACATAATCAATACATTTGAAAAGATTCAGACTTAATCAATACAATTGAATAGCTTCTGACATAATCAATACAATTGAATAGCTTCTGACATAATCAATACAATTGAATAGATTCTGACATAATACAATTGAATAGATTCTGACATAATCAATGCCATTCAATAGATTCTGAACTAATCAATACAAGTGAATAGATTCTGACATAATCAATACAGTTGAATAGATTCTGACATAATCAATGCAATTGAATAGATTCTGACATAATCAATACAATTGAAAAGATTCAGACATAATCAATACAATTGAATAGATTTTGACATAATCAATACAATTGAATAGATTCTGACATAATCAATACAAGTGAACAGATTCTGACATAATCAATACAGTTGAATAGATTCTGACATATTCAATGCAATTGAAAAGATTCTGACATAATCAATACAATTGAATAGATTCAGACATAATCAATACATTTGAATAGATTCAGACTTAATCAATACAATTGAATAGATTCTGACATAATCAATACAATTGAATAGATTCAGTCATACTCAATGCAATTGAATATATTCTGACGTAATACAATTGAATAGATTCTGACATAATCAATACAATTGAATAGATTCTGACTTAATCAATACAATTGAATATATTATGATGTAATACAATTGAATAGATTCTGACATAATCAATACAATTGAATAGATTCTGACATAATCAATACAATTGAATAGATTCAGACATAATCAAAGCAATTGAATAGATTCTGACATAATCAATACAATTGAATAGATTCTGACATAATCAATACAATTGAACAGATTCTGACATAATCAATACAATTGAATAGATTCTGACATATTCAATACAATTGAACAGATTCTAATATAATCAATACAATTGAATAGACTCTGACATAATCAATACAACTGAAAAGATTCTGACATAATCAATACAATTGAATAGATTCTGACATAATCAATACAATTGAATAGATTCTGACATAATACAATTGAATAGATTCTGACATAATTAATTCAATTGAATATATTCTGAACTAATCATTTCAAGTGAACAGATTCTGACATAATCAATACAGTTGAGTAGATTCTGACATAATCAGTGCAATTGAATAGATTCTGACATAATCAATACAATAGAATAGACTCTGAACTAATCAATACAATTGAATAGATTCAGACATAATCAATACAATTGAATAGATTTTGACATAATCAATACAATTGAATAGATTCTGATATAATCAATACAGTTGAATACATTCTGACATATTCAATACAATTGAATACATTCTGACATAATCAGTACAATTGAATAGATTCTGACATAATCAATACAATTGAATAGATTCTGACTTAATCAATACAATTGAGTATATTTTGACGTAATACAATTGAATAGATTCTGACATAATCAGTACAATTGAGTATATTCTGACGTAATCAATACAATTGACTAGATTCTGACATAGTCAATACAATTGAATAGATTCTGAACTATTCAATACAATTGAATAGATTCTGACATAATCAATAAAATTGAATAGATTCAGACATGATCAACACAATTGAATAGATTCAGACATAATCAACACATTTGAATAGATTCTGACAATCAATACAATTGAATAGATTCTGACAAAATCATTATAATTGAATAGATTCTGACATAATCAATACAATTGAATAGATTCTTACATAATCAAAGTAATTGAATAGATTCTGACATAATCAATACAATTTAATAGATTCTGACATAATCAATAAAATTTAATAGATTCTGACATAATCAATGCAATTTAATAGATTCTGACATAATCAATAAAATTTAATAGATTCTGACATAATCAATGCAATTTAATAGATTCTGACATAATCAATGCAATTTAATAGATTCTGACATAATACAATTGAATAGATTCTGACATAATCAATGCAATTTAATAGATTCTGACATAATCAATAAAATTTAATAGATTCTGACATAATCAATGCAATTTAATAGATACTGATATAATCAATACAATTGAATATATTTTGACATAATCAATGCAATTTAATAGATACTGACATAATCAATACAATTTAATAGATACTGACATAATCAATACAATTAAATAGATACTGACATAATCAATACAATTTAATAGATACTGACATAATAAATACAATTTAATAGATACTGACAAAATCAATACAATTTAATAGATACTGACATAATCAATACAATTTAATAGATACTGACATAATAAATACAATTTAATAGATACTGACATAATCAATACAATTTAATAGATACTGACATAATAAATGCAATTTAATAGATACTGACATAATAAATACAATTTAATAGATACTGACATAATCAATGCAATTTAATAGATTCTGACATAATCAATGCAATTTAATAGATACTGACATAATAAATACAATTTAATAGATTCTGACATAATCAATGCAATTTAATAGATACTGACATAATCAATACAATTTAACAGATTCTGACATAATCAATGCAATTTAATAGATACTGACATAATCAATGCAATTTAATGGATACTGACATAATAAATACAATTAAATAGATACTGACATAATAAATGCAATTTAATAGATACTGACATAATCAATGCAATTTAATAGATACTGACATAATAAATACAATTTAATAGATACTGACATAATAAATGCAATTTAATAGATACTGACATAATCAATGCAATTTAATAGATACTGACATAATCAATACAATTTAATAGATACTGACATAATCAATGCAATTTAATAGATACTGACATAATCAATGCAATTTAATAGATACTGACATAATCAATACAATTTAATAGATACTGACATAATAAATGCAATTTAATAGATACTGACATAATAAATACAATTTAATAGATACTGACATAATCAATGCAATTTAATAGATTCTGACATAATCAATGCAATTTAATAGATACTGACATAATAAATACAATTTAATAGATTCTGACATAAACAATGCAATTTAATAGATACTGACATAATAAATACAATTTAATAGATACTGACATAATAAATACAATTTAATAGATACTGACATAATCAATAAAATTTAATAGATACTGACATAATCAATACAATTTAATAGATACTGACATAATCAATAAAATTTAATAGATACTGACATAATCAATGCAATTTAATAGATACTGACATAATCAATACAATTTAATAGATTCTGACATAATCAATGCAATTTAATAGATACTGACATAATCAATGCAATTTAATAGATACTGACATAATCAATACAATTTAATAGATACTGACATAATCAATAAAATTTAATAGATACTGACACAATCAATACAATTTAATAGATACTGACATAATCAATAAAATTTAATGGATACTGACATAATCAATGCAATTTAATAGATACTGACATAATCAATGCAATTTAATAGATACTGACATAATCAATACAATTTAATAGATACTGACATAATCAATAAAATTTAATAGATACTGACATAATCAATACAATTTAATAGATACTGACATAATCAATAAAATTTAATGGATACTGACATAATCAATGCAATTTAATAGATACTGACATAATCAATGCAATTTAATAGATTCTGACATAATCAATGCAATTTAATAGATACTGACATAATCAATACAATTTAATAGATACTGACATAATAAATACAATTTAATAGATACTGACATAATCAATACAATTTAATAGATACTGACATAATCAATACAATTTAATAGATACTGACATAATCAATAAAATTTAATAGATACTGACATAATCAATGCAATTTAATAGATACTGACATAATCAATAAAATTTAATAGATACTGACATAATCAATAAAATTTAATAGATACTGACATAATCAATAAAATTTAATAGATACTGTCATAATCAATGCAATTTAATAGATACTGACATAATCAATAAAATTTAATAGATACTGACATAATCAATAAAATTTGATAGATACTGACATAATCAATGCAATTTAATAGATACTGACATAATCAATGCAATTTAATAGATACTGACATAATCAATACAATTTAATAGATACTGACATAATCAATAAAATTTAATAGATACTGACATAATCAATACAATTTAATAGATACTGACATAATCAATAAAATTTAATGGATGCTGACATAATCAATACAATTTAATAGATACTGACATGATCTATAAAATTTAATGGATACTGACATAATCAATGCAATTTAATAGATACTGACATAATCAATGCAATTTAATAGATACTGACATAATCAATGCAATTTAATAGATACTGACATAATCAATGCAATTTAATAGATTCTGACATAATCAATGCAATTTAATAGATACTGACATAATCAATACAATTTAATAGATACTGACATAATCAATGCAATTTAATAGATACTGACATAATCAATGCAATTTAATAGATACTGACATAATCAATACAATTTAATAGATACTGACATAATCAATACAATTTAATAGATACTGACATAATCAATACAATTTAATAGATACTGACATAATCAATACAATTTAATAGATACTGACATAATCAATACAATTTAATAGATACTGACATAATCAATACAATTTAATAGATACTGACATAATCAATACAATTTAATAGATACTGACATAATCAATGCAATTGAATGGATACTGACATAATCAATGCAATTTATTAGATACTGACATAATCAATACAATTTAATAGATACTGACATAATCAATACAATTTAATAGCTAGTTGCGGTATATCATAATGATATTAGCTCGCTGAATCTTTTTTTACTGATTTCATATTTACTTCCAACAAAAAAACTGGTCTAAACGTAGTATTGCATTACCTGATGGTGGCAGATTCTACTACTACTACTACTACTACTACTACTACTACTACTACTACTACTACTTCTACTACTACTACTTATAATACTACTACTATTTCTTTTATCGTTGATTCTTTATGTCAAGGAATTTTATCCCTTGAGGTCTTTTTAAAAAAATATAACAATCTGCATTAGTATTAACATGTTTTTAGTATTATAAATACAAATTCTATTATAATATATTAGTGATATATACAAAATCGTAGCATTTTTTTCAAATTCTATAATTACATGCAGTGAAAGCCTGTTTCTCATAACAGTATCAGAGCAGTGGAAGCTTTTATGAAGTTATTGTTCCTGGTTTTGTTGGATGAAGGTTTCCATGCGATGTTCATGTATTGAATAAGGCCAGAATAAATTCTGAAGATACTTTGGTGCAGCCCCATGTACGCATTTATATATAAGAACCGACTTGGGCAAATCAATTCTTTCATGTAATGTAAACCATTTTAGTTCCGTAAATAATGTATTTGATGAATAATCAATAGAAATATCTAAAATAATGTGTGCTACGCTTTTCTGAAGTTTATAAGTCTTGTCGAGATAGATTTGGCGCATTTCCCCCATACAGCTGAACAATAATCCATGGCTGGAAGAATGCATGAATTTCAATAGAGAATGCGATTTTCTGTAGGTACATTTTTCTTTATTCTGTTCAGTAGGGCAATTTTCGATCGTGCTTAAAAAAAGCATGTCATCATGACCACCATTATCTACATTATCTAAGACTGTTTCAGCAGGAGTAGCACTTGGCCGTAGAAAAGGATTAAGACCGTTACAGCAGGAGTAGTACTTGGCCGTAGAAAAGGATTAAGACCGTTAAAGCAAGAGTAGCACTTGGCCGTAGAAAAGGATTAAGACCGTTAAAGCAGCAGGACTTGTCCGTATTAAAGGATTAAGACTGTTAAAGCAGGAGTTGCACTTAGCCGTAGAAAAGGATTAAGACCGTTACAGCAGCAGGACTTGGCCGTATTAAAGGATTAAGACCGTTACAGCAGGAGTAGCACTTACCGTATAAAAGGATTAAGACCGTTACAGCAGTATTAGCACTTGACCGTAGAAAAGGATTAAGACCGTTACAGCAGCAGGACTTGGCCGTATAAAAGGATTAAGACCGTTACAGCAAGAGTAGTACTTGGCCGTAGAAAAGGATTAAGACCATTACAGCAGGAGTAGCACTTGACCGTAGAAAAGAATTAAGACCGTTACAGCAGGAGTAGCACTTGGCCGTAGAAAAGGATTAAGACCGTTACAGCAAGAGTAGCACTTGGCCGTAGAAAAGGATTAAGACCGTTACAGCAAGAGTAGCACTTGGCCGTAGAAAAGGATTAAGACCGTTACAGCAGGAGTAGCACTTGGCCGTAGAAAAGGATTAAGACCGTTACAGCAAGAGTAGCACTTGGCCGTAGAAAAGGATTAAGACCGTTACAGCAGGAGTAGCACTTGGCCGTAGAAAAGGATTATCACGGTCAGAGTAGATGATGGCAAGTTGACATATATTGTTATTCGAAAACCACAACTGTGCTACCCCCAACTCTTAGAACAGAGACACTACGCAGTGATTGCCAAATCTAATAAAACATAAATTCCACCATGATAATATGTTTGAATGCGTGCGTGGGTGAAGATCTCATCCATTCTAAAAGAAAACACGAAGAACAAATGACACAATTTCTTTTGCATATTCTTATGCAATCAGAATGAGGATTCATTATACAGCCAAAACGTCAATTGTCCTTCTTTCTGTCTGTCTTTTTCTTTCTTTCTTTCTTTATTTCTTTCTGTCTTTCTTTCTTTCTTTCTTTCACTTTCTTTTTTTTTTTCCCAAGCACTAGTCCTTCTTTTACTTCAGTTTTCTCTATTTGCCAAAAATTATTGAATTTTGCTTTACAGCTATCAGTTCTTCTTCTTCGACTTTTCCCCGCTGCTTCTGAAGAGTGTTCATTCTCCATGTTCCATGTTTCTTGGGACAATTTGAAGACCAATGCCGTTTTTCCTGACGTTGAAAACAGGTGTCATACATTTTGTCTCTCTTTTCCGTTGTGTTATATTTTCTTTAATGCTGTGGACATTCTGGATCCCGATGTCTTTTCTCTTGACAGAAATAGAAGGTATCTTGACTTTTATCTTGGGTAAAGTAGTCCGAAGTCCTGTTAGAAGAATACTTTCGAATGACTAAACTTCTGCCAAGAAATCCGATTTGTGGTGATTTTTTCCATCTTCACAGACTGTAAACTGAATGAATATATTTTCGTAGAGTAGGACTCTCTCTCTCTCTCTCTCTCTCTCTCTCTCTCTCTCTCTCTCTCTCTCTCTCTCTCTCTCTCTCTCTCTCTCTCTCTCTCTCTCTCTCTCTCTCTCTCTCTCTCTCTCTCTCTCTCTCTCAAAACAGACAACAGTTATTCAGGCGAAGCCTCTCGTCAAAACTTTCTTACACTTGCAGTTACCGAAATGGATTGGTACTAAAAAAACAAAACTAGCAAGGAACAACATGGACACTTATCCTTACAGAATGTACCTGGAAAATCTGGTAAGATAAGGAAAAGAAGCCAAAAATAACCACACCTGGATATCAGTAAACAGCGGTGATCCAGGACAAACCACAACGGCCATTTCAGGATTGCTAAGATCTAGAAAAGAGAGATACTAATGAAAACGTTGTTCGAATGTGTTTTATATTTTACTCATGTCTATGTTAACAACTGAACTAAATCGTTAAACCTTCAACCATCTTGCATGTAATAGTTTAGCATGTATATATATATATATATATATATATATATATATATATATATATATATATATATATATATATATATATATATATATATATATATATATATATATATATATAGTATTAATAAACACCTTACCCTTGTTTTGATTGTCAGTACATAAACACTCCATATCTTTTCATTAGATAGTAGGTGTGGGATTTTAGTCGCAACACATGGCGTGTTAAATATTATATAATGAGAGGTATTGGTAAAATGTATGTTTGGAATAATATAAGTATGTTGGATAGTAATCACAAAGTAGTAGTATAGGAAAATGAGAGTTTTGGCCCACCCACCCCCTCCCCCACCTCCTCCCCCACCCCCGCCCAAACCCACATTTTCCATTTACTACTAATATGTAGACAGATATTTTGTAACCAGACAAAACAACAAGTGTTGGAATGCGATAAGCTCTGTCAACAGAAGTGACGAATTTGTTAGAACAGCGCATGCGTGGAACACGATTATTCTAAAGACGACAAATAGGTTTTACCACAAATTTTTTATCAGATAACAGGATGAAAATTAAACTGTGCATTAGAACGTTTCAGTTAACAAGGCGGAAATTAAACTAGCATTAGAATGAAAATGATATTATTTTAGTTATATTATATCTTAAGTTTAGATAAAATTTTATGTTACTCATATTTTTTGTGATATTTTTTTCATACTTGCTAACCCTCATTGGTAGAATATCTGTTAACATATTGTCAATAATACGAAATTCACGTAATAAATCATCCATATTATATTTAACTCCTCGTAGGTAAGACCGGATCTGATCAAGTAGTTTCTTGTAAGTTTTAATTGATGTTAAACAACCGTGCTTCTTTATCAAAAGTCTTGGTTCTACTTTTTTACACGCCGCTGTAAGTGAAACACCAATAGCGAATATGATTTAAAAAAAAAGGATTTAATGATACCCCACTTGAAATTATACCAGAACTGGTCATTAACAAGGGTAGATAAGATATTATTCGAAGGATCTTGTTGTAGTATTTGCAACATTTTTTTCACGCACCAAAGTTTTTTATGATAATATTTATAGTATTGTATTAATGCGTCTACATCTTGTTTTGGAATATCTTTTGAAATATGATTGAAATCAACTATACTTCTTTTCATTATAATATTAGTTCACATAGTCCTATGTTTGGTTAATCCATAATAAGAGCTGGTTGTTCAGCTATAAATTCCAAACACCAGAGAAAAATTGCTAATTTTAAAGTTTTATCAACTGGTTCAAGTACAAATTCTTCTTCAGAATTTTTGTTTATTATTACAGATAATACTCCAGATGAGTCATCATTTGGATGACGAAATAGATATTTGGTAGATATTCTAAACTTTGCACTGCTAAGCACTGACAATCTATACACACCGGTAACTTCTGCAATATATTTGATAGAATTTTTTTTGGTGTCCACCCAGTATAACCAGTATCAACAGTATACACAATATTTTTAATCTGTTTGTGAGGAATTTTAACCATACTCGTTTTCTCAACAATATTAGGAATTCCACTAATAATATCATTGAGTTTTGTGTTAATATCATTGAGTTTTGTCATAATATTAGCGAGTGTAATGTTAACAATTGATGGATTTTTAAAAAAATCATCTTTAAGCGTGTTTATGTTTCTACGAAAATTTAAAAACGTTTCTACGTGACCGGTAAATTCATTTTTGAGCGCTGTTATTTCATTACTGATTGGAACGTCCTGATCATCGACATATTTCTTAGTTACAGCGTCTCCATCTGTAGTTGGATATC
>JAEAOA010001127.1:0-126812 GCA_016746295.1 Potamilus streckersoni
TTGTCAAATAGTTTCATTCATTCTTGGTAAGCCAGCATACTGTCGATGCAATTCTGAAAATAATTCAAGAAGAATATTACAGTACATGATAATAATATGTCCCTTGCAAGAAACTGTACATTTGTTTTACAAATATATTGAGTTAATGTATCATCCAATATGAGGAAGGGAATAACTTCCAGGTAATGTAAGGCGAATTCTTTATAAAACAGTGCGTCTATCTGCTTGAAATATTCCATAGTAAGGCGATAAAAATAACACGATATGATAAAAGGCGAACTCAAAGCAACGTGAAGCTACACAATGCATGGGTTCCCTAAGCAAGGCAATGCAAATGATAAGGGCTATGCCAGGTGACAATGAAAGGGACAATGAAAACACGGTAAAATAGACGGTGGCCGAACTATACAACATGCGATTATGCAAGGAAATCAAGGAAATGGGTGAGGGATACAAAACATGATGCAAGGGAAAAGCAAGCTTTACCTAACAACGCAACGCGAGAGTATACAGACAAAATGCGAGATTTTGCAAGGCAATGGAAATAAATACAAGCCACGGTGTCATAACGGCACGATGTGAGGTCACATTGATAGGGTATGCAAGGAAATGCATGGCAAAATTATAAAAAATAGAGACAAGATGGCCTCATGACGCAACGTGAGGCTATCTAAGTCTAGGCTAAATTGTGCAAGGCAAGGCATTAGATACTTTTTATGGCATGATAAAGATGCCGATGTCAGTGTTGGTAATATTATTGATGGTGATGATAATTTTATATTGCAGAATAAAGATGCCAATATCGTTTGTGGTTATAATATTGATGGTGATTATGATTTTATATGGCATAATAAAGATGCCGATGTTGGTGTTGGTTACATTATTTATGGTGAAGATGATTTTAGATGGCATGATAACGATGCCGATGTTGGTTTTAGTTATATTATTGATGGTGATGATGATTTTATATGGCAGAATAAAGATGCCGATGACGGTGTTCGTTATATTATTGATGGTGAAGATGAATTTATATGGCATGATAAAGACGCCAATGTCCGTGTTGGTTATATTATTGGTGGCGAAGGTTATTTTATCTGGCATGTTAAAGATGCCGATGTCGGTGTTGGTTATATTATTGATGGTGAACTTGATTTTAGATGGCGTGATAACGATGCCGATGTCGGTGTTGGTTATATTATTGATGTTGAAGAAACTTTATATGGCAGATTAAAGATGCCGATGTCGGTGTTGTTTATGTTATTGATGGTGTAGATGATTTTATATGGCATGATAAAGATGCCTAGGTCCGTGTTGGTTATATTATAGGTGGCGAAGATTATTTTATATGGCATGATAAATATGCCGATGTCGATGTTGGTTACATTATTTATGGTGAAGATGATTTTAGATGGCATGATAACGATGCCGATGTCGGTTTTGGTTATATCATTGATGGTGATGATGATTTTATATGGCAGAGTAAAAATGCCGATGTCGGTGTTGTTTATGTTATTGATGGTGTAGATGATTTTATATGGCATGACAAAGATGCCGATGTCGGTGTTGGTTATATTATTGATGGTGAAGATGATTTTGTATGGCATGATAAAGATGCCAGTGTCGGTGTTGGTTATATTATTGTTGGTGAAGAGAATTTTATATGTCAAGATAAAAATGCCGATGTCGGTGTTGGTTATATTATTGATGGTGAAGATGATTTTATATGGCATGACAAAGATGCCGATGTCGATGTTGGTTATATTATTGATCGTGATGATGACTTTATATGGCATGATAAAGATGCCGATGTCGGTGTTGGTTATATTATTGATGGTGAAGATGATTTTGTATGGCATGATAAAGATGCCGATGTCGGTGTTGGTTATATTATTGATGGTGAAGATGATTTTATATGGCATGACAAAGATGCCGGTGTCGGTGTTGGTTATATTATTGATGTTGAAGAAACCTTATATGGCAGATTAAAGATGCCGATGTCGGTGTTGGTTATATTATTGATGGTGAAGATGATTTTGTATGGCATGATAAAGACGCCGATGTTGGTATTGATTATATTGTTGTTGGTGAAGATGATTTTTTAAGGCATGATACAGATGCCAATGTTGGTGTTAGTTATATTATTGTTGGTGAAGATTATTTTATATGGAAGAATAAAGATGCCGATGTCGGTGTTGGTTATATTATTGATGATGAAGATTATTTCATATGGCATAGTAATGTTGCCGATGACAGTGTTGGTTATATTATTGATGGTGAAGATGATTTTTGATGTCATGATAAAGATGTCGTTGTCGGTATTGGTTATACTATTAATGTTGATGATTACTTTATATAGCAGAATAAAGATGCCGAAGTCTGTGTTGTTTATATTATTGATGAAGATGATCGTAGATGGCATTGTAAAGATGCCGATGTCGGTATTCGTTATAATATTGATGGCGATGATAATTTTATATGGAAGAATAAAGATGCCAATATCGTTTGTGGTTATAATATTGATGGTGATTATGACTTTATATGGCATGATAAAGATGCAGATGTCGGTGTTGGTTATATTATTGATGGTGAAAACGATTTTATATGGCATGATAAAGGTGCCGATGTCGTTGTTGGTTATATTATTGAGGATGAAGATGATTTAACATGGCATAATAAAGATGCCGATGTCGGTGTTGGTTAAATTATTGATAGTAATGAGGACTTTATATGGCATGATAAAGTTGCCGATGTCGGTGTTGGTTATATTATTGATTGTGATGATGATCTTATATGGCAGAATAAAGATGCCGATGTCAGTGTTGGTTATATTATTGATGGTGAATATGATTTTAGTTGACATGATAAAGATTCCGATGTCGGTGTTGGTTCTATTATTTTTGGTGAAGATGATTTTAGATGTCACGATAACGATGCCGATGTTGGTTTTAGTTATATTATTGATGGAGATGATTTTATATGCCAGAATAAAGACGCCGATGTCGGTTTTGGTTATATTATTGATCGTGAAGATGATTTTATATGGTATGATAAAGATGCCGATGTCGGAGTTGGGTATTTTATTGATGGCGAACATGATTTTAGATGGCATGATAAAGATTCCGATATCGGTGTTGGTTATATTATTGATGGTGAAGATGATTTTAGATTGTATGATAAAAATGCCGATGTCGGTGTTGTTTATGTTTTTGATGGTGTAGATGATTTTATATGGCATGATAAAGACGCCTATGTCAGTGTTGGTTATATTATTGGTGGCGAAGATTATTTTATATGGCATGTTAAAGATGCCGATGTCGGTGTTGGTTAAATTGTTGATGGTGAAGATGATTTTAGATGGCGTGATAACGATGCTGATGTCGGTTTTGGTTATATTATTGATGGTGATGATGATTTTATATGGCAGAATAGAGATGCCGATGTCGGTGTTGTTAATGTTATTGATGGTGTAGATGATTTTTTATGGCATGATAAAGACGCCTATGTCCGTGTTGGTTATATTATTGGTGGCGAAGATTTTTTTATATGGTATGATAAAGATGCCGATGTCGATGTTGGTTATATTATTGATGGTGAATATGATTTTAGATGGCGTGATAACGATGACGATGTCGGTTTTGGTTATATTATTGATGGTGATGATGATTTTATATGTCAGAATAAAGATGCCGATGTCGGTGTTGTTTATGTTATTGATGGTGTAGATGATTTTATATGGCATGATAAAGGCGAAGAATTTGGTGTTGGTTATATTATTGATGGTGAAGATGATTTTGTATGGCATGATAAAGATGCCAGTGTCGGTGTTGGTTATATTATTGTTGGTGAAGAGAATTTTATATGTCAAGATAAAAATGCCGATGTCGGTGTTGGTTATATTATTGATGGTGAAGATGATTTTATATGGCATGACAAAGATGCCGATGTCGGTGTTGGTTATATTATTGATCGTGATGATGACTTAATATGGCATGATAAAGATGCCAATGTCGGTGTTGGTTATATTATTGATGTTGAAGATGATTTTATATGGCATGATAAAGATACCGATGTCGGTGTTAGTTATATTATTGATGGTGAAGATGATTTTATATGGCATGATAAAGATGCCGATGTCGGTGTTGGTTATATTATTGATGTTGAAGAAACTTTATATGGCAGATTAAAGATGCCGATGTCGGTGTTGGTTATATTATTGATGGTGAAGATGATTTTGTATGGCATGATAAAGATGCCAGTGTCGGTGTTGGTTATATTATTGATGGTGTAGATGAATTTAGAGGGCATGATAAAGACGCCGATGTCGGTGTTGGTTATATTATTGATGGTGATGATGACTTTATATGGCATAATAAGAAAGCCGTTGTCGGTGTTGGTTATATTATTGACCGTTATGATGATTTTATATGGCATAATAAAGATGCCGATATCGGTTTTGGTTATATTATTGATTGTGATGATGACTTTAGATGGCATGATATAGATGCCGAAGACTTTGTTGGTTATATTGTTTAAGGTGATGGTGAACTTAGATGGCATGATAAAGATGGCGATGTAGTTGTTGTTTATATTATTAATGGTGAAGATTATTTTTTATGTTAAGATAAAAATGGCGATGTCGGTGTTGGTTATATTATTGGTAATGAAGATTATTTCATATGGCATAGTAATGTTGCCGATGTCAGAGTTGGTTATATTATTGATGGTGAAGATGATTTTGGATGGCATGATACAGATGCCGATGTCGGTTTTGGTCATTTTATTGATGGTGATGATGATTTTATATGGCAGGATAAAGTTGCCGATGGCGGTGTTGTTTATGTTATTGATGGTGATGATGTTTTATGTCATGATAAAGACACCTATGTCCGTGTTCGTTATATTATTGGTGGCGAAGATGATTTTATATGGCATAATAAATATGCCGATCTCGGTGTTGTTTATGTTATTGATGGTGTAGATGATTTTTTATGGCATGATAAAAACGACGATGTTGGTTTTGGTTATATTATTGATGGTGAAGATGATTTCATATGACATGATAAATATGCCGATGTCGATGTCTGTTATATTATTTATGGTGAAGATAATTTTATATGTCAAGATAAAGATGCCGATGTCGGTGTTGGTTATATTATTGATAATGAAGATGGTTTTATATGACATAATAAAGATGCCGATGTAGTTTTTGTTTATATTATTAAACGAGATGATGACTTTATAAGGCATGATAAAGATGCCCATGTCGGTGTTGGTTATATTATTATTGGTGAACATGATTTTATATGGCATGGTAAAGATGCCGGTTTCGGTGTTTGTTATATTATTGATGTTGAAGAAACTTTATGTGGCAGATTAAAGATGCCGATGTCGGTGTTGGTTATATTATTGATGGTGATGATGATTTTATATCGCAGAATAAAGACACTGATGTTGATATTGATTATATTGTTGCTGGTGAAGATGATTTTATATGGCATGATAAAGATGCCGATGTCGGTGTTTGTTATATTATTGATAATGAAGATGACTTTAGATGGCATGATAAAGATGCTGATATCGGTTTTGGTTATTTTATTGATAGTGATGATGATTTTAGATGCCATGATAAAGATGCCGATATCGCTGTTGGTTATATTATTGATGGTAATGATGACTTTATATGGCAAAATAAGGATGCCTGTGTTGGTGTTGTTTATATTACTGATGGTGTAGATGATTTTTTTGGCATGGTAAAGATGCCGGTGTCGGTGTTGGTATTATTATTAATGGTGAAGGTGATTTTATAAGCATGATAAAGATGCCGATGTCGGTGTTGCTTATATTATTGATGGTGAAGATGATTTTAGATGGAATAATAAAGATGCCGATATCGGTGTTGGTTATATTATTGATGGTGAAGACGATTTTATTTGGCATGATAAAGATGCAGATGTCGGTGTTGTTTATATTATTGAGGGTGAAGATGAATTAAATGGCATAATAAAGATGCCGTTGTCGCTGTTGGTTATATTTTTGATGGTAATGAGGACTTTATATGGCATGATAAAGTTGCCGATGTCGGTGTTGGTTATATTATTGATAGTGATGATGATTTTATATGACAGAATAAAGATGCCGATATCAGTGTTGGTTATATTATTGATGGTGAATATGATTTTAGATGGCATGATAAAGATGCCGATATCAGTGATGGTTATAATATTGATGATGAAGATGATTTTATATGGCAGAATAAAGATGCCCATGTTGGTGTTGGTTATATTATTGATCGTGATGATGACTTTATATGGCTTGATAAAGATGCCGATGTCGGAGTTGGTCATATTATTGATGTTGAAGATGATTTTATATGGCATGATAAAGATACCGATGTCGGTGTTGGTTATATTATTGATGGTGATGATGACTTTTAATGGAATGATAACGATGCCTATGTCGGTGTTGGTTATATTATTGATGGTGATGATGACTTTATATGGCATGATAAAGATTCCGATTTCGTTGTTGGTTATATTATTGATGGTGAAGATGATTTTATATGGCAGAATAAAGATGCCCATGTTGGTGTTGGTTATATTATTGATGGTGATGATGACTTTATATGGAATGAGTACGATGCCTATGTCGGTGTTGGTTATATGATTGATGATGATGATGATTTTATATGTCAGAATAACGATGCCGATGTTGGTGCTGGTTATATTATTGATGGTGATGATGACTTTATATGGAATGATAAAGATTCCGAAGTCGTTGTTGGTTATATTATTGATCGTGAAGATGATTTTATATGGCATGATAAAGATGTCGGTGTCGGTATTGCTTATATTATTGACGGTGAAGATGATTATATATGGCATGATAAAGACACCGACGTCGGTGTTGGTTATATTATTTATGGTGAAGATGCTTTTAGATGGCATGATAACGATGCCGATGTCGGTTTTAGTTATACTATTGATGGTGATGATGATTTTATATGGCAGAATAAAGACGCCGATGTCGGTGTTGGTTATATTATTGATGGTGAAGATGAATTTATATGGCATGATAAATATGCCGATGTCGGTGTTGGTTATATTATTGATGGCGAAGATGAATTTATATGGTATGGTAAAGATGCCGATGTCGGAGTTGGTTATTTTATTGATGGTGAACATGATTTTAGATGGCATGATAAAGATACCGATATCGGTGTTGGTTATATTATTGATGGAGAAGATGATTTTAGATTGTATGATAAAGATGCCGATATCGGTGTTTGTTATGCTATTGATTGAATAGATGATTTTATATGGCATATTAAAGAAGCCTATGTCCGTGTTGGTTATATTATTGGTGGCGAAGATTATTTTATATGGCATGATAAAGATGCCGATGTCGGTGTTGGTTATATTATTGATGGTGAATATGATTTTAAATTGTATGATAAAGATGCCGATGTCGGTGTTGTTTATGTTATTGATGGTGTAGATGATTTCATATGTCATGATAAAGACGCCTATATCCGTGTTGTTTATATTATTATTGGCAAAGATTATTTTATATGGCATGATAAAGATGCCGATGTCGGTGTTGGTTATATTATTGATGGTGAAGATGATTTTAGATGGCGTGATAGCGATGGCGATATCGGTTTTGGTTATATTATTGATGGTGATGATGATTTGATATGGCATGATAAAAACGCCTATGTCCGTGTTGGTTATATTATTGGTGGCGAAGATTATTTTATATGGCATAATAGATATGCCGATGCCGGTGCTGTTTATGTTAATGATGGTTTAGATGATTTTATATGGCATGATAAAGACAACGAATTTGGTTTTGGTTATATTATTGATGTGAAGATGATTTTATATGGCATTATAAAGATGCCGATGTGAATGTTGTTTATATTATTTATGGCGAAGATTATTTTATATGGCAGAATAAAGATGCCGATGTCTGTGTTGGTGATATTATTGATGATGAAGATTATTTCATATGGCATAGTAATATTGCCGATGTCCGTGTTGGTTATATTATTGGTGGCGAAGATTATTTTATATGGCATGATAAAGAGGCCGATGTCGGTGTTGGTTATATTATTGATAATGATGATGATTTTATATGGCATAATAAAGATGCCGATGTCGGTGTTGTTTATGTTATTGATGGTGTAGATGATTTTATATGGCATGATAAAGAAGACGATGTTGGTTTTGGTTATATTATTGATGGTGAAGATGATTTTATATGGCATGATAAAGATGCCGATGTCGATGTTGGTTATATTATTGATGGAGAAGATTATTTTATATGGAAGAATAAAGATGCCGATGTCGGTGTTGGTTATATTATTGATGATGAAGATTATATCGTATGGCATGGTAATGTTGCCGATGTCAGTGTTGGTTTTGTTATTGATTATGAAGATTATCTTAGATGGCATGATAAAGATGCCAGTGTCGGTGTTGGTTACATTATTGAAGATGAAGATGATTTTGCATGGCATGATAAAGATGCCGATGTCGGTATTATTTACACGATTGATGTTGATGATTATTTTATATAGCAGAATAAAGATGCCGATGTCGGTGTTACTTATATCATTGATGGTGAATATGACTTTATATGGCATGATAAAGATGCCGTTGTCGGTGTTGGTTATATTATTGATGGTGATGATGATTTTATTTGGCAGAATAAAGACGCCGATGTCGGTGTTGGTTATATTATTGATGGTGATGATGAATTTAGAGGGCATGATAAAGACGCCGATGTCGGTGTTGGTTATATTATTGATGGTGATGATGACTTTATATGGCATAATAAGAAAGCCGTTGTCGGTGTTGGTTATATTATTGACCGTTATGATGATTTTATATGGCATGATAAAGATGCCGATATCGGTTTTGGTTATATTATTGATTGTGATGATGACTTTAGATGGCATGATATAGATGCCGAAGACTTTGTTGGTTATATTGTTTAAGGTGATGGTGAACTTAGATGGCATGATAAAGATGGCGATGTAGTTGTTGTTTATATTATTAATGGTGAAGATTATTTTTTATGTTAAGATAAAAATGGCGATGTCGGTGTTGGTTATATTATTGGTAATGAAGATTATTTCATATGGCATAGTAATGTTGCCGATGTCAGAGTTGGTTATATTATTGATGGTGAAGATGATTTTGGATGGCATGATACAGATGCCGATGTCGGTTTTGGTCATTTTATTGATGGTGATGATGATTTTATATGGCAGGATAAAGTTGCCGATGGCGGTGTTGTTTATGTTATTGATGGTGATGATGTTTTATGTCATGATAAAGACACCTATGTCCGTGTTCGTTATATTATTGGTGGCGAAGATGATTTTATATGGCATAATAAATATGCCGATCTCGGTGTTGTTTATGTTATTGATGGTGTAGATGATTTTTTATGGCATGATAAAAACGACGATGTTGGTTTTGGTTATATTATTGATGGTGAAGATGATTTCATATGACATGATAAATATGCCGATGTCGATGTCTGTTATATTATTTATGGTGAAGAGAATTTTATATGTCAAGATAAAGATGCCGATGTCGGTGTTGGTTATATTATTGATGTTGAAGATGATTTTATATGGCATTACAAAGATGCCGATGTAGTTTTTGTTTATATTATTAAACGAGATGATGTTTTGTATGGCATGATAAAGATGCCAGTGTCGGTGTTGGTTATATTATTGTTGGTGAATAGAATTTTATATGGCATGACAAAGATGCCGGTGTCGGTGTTGGTTATATTATTGATGTTGAAGAAACTTTATATGGCAGATTAAAGATGCCGATGTCGGTGTTGGTTATATTATTGATGGTGAAGATGATTTTATATCGCAGAATAAAGACACTGATGTTGATATTGATTATATTGTTGCTGGTGAAGATGATTTTATATGGCATGATAAAGATGCCGATGTCGGTGTTTGTTATATTATTGATAATGAAGATGACTTTAGATTGCATGATAATGATGCTGATATCGGTTTTGGTTATTTTATTGATAGTGATGATGATTTTAGATGCCATGATAAAGATGCCGATATCGCTGTTGGTTATATTATTGATGGTAATGATGACTTTATATGGCAAAATAAGGATGCCTGTGTTGGTGTTGTTTATATTATTGATGGTGTAGATGATTTTTTTGGCATGGTAAAGATGCCGGTGTCGGTGTTGGTATTATTATTAATCGTGAAGGTGATTTTATAAGCATGATAAAGATGCCGATGTCGGTGTTGCTTATATTATTGATGGTGAAGATGATTTTAGATGGAATAATAAAGATGCCGATATCGGTGTTGGTTATATTATTGATGGTGAAGACGATTTTATTTGGCATGATAAAGATGCAGATGTCGGTGTTGTTTATATTATTGAGGGTGAAGATGATTTAAATGGCATAATAAAGATGCCGTTGTCGCTGTTGGTTATATTTTTGATGGTAATGAGGACTTTATATGGCATGATAAAGTTGCCGATGTCGGTGTTGGTTATATTATTGATAGTGATGATGATTTTATATGACAGAATAAAGATGCCGATATCAGTGTTGGTTATATTATTGATGGTGAATATGATTTTAGATGGCATGATAAAGATGCCGATATCAGTGATGGTTATAATATTGATGATGAAGATGATTTTATATGGCAGAATAAAGATGCCCATGTTGGTGTTGGTTATATTATTGATCGTGATGATGACTTTATATGGCTTGATAAAGATGCCGATGTCGGAGTTGGTCATATTATTGATGTTGAAGATGATTTTATATGGCATGATAAAGATACCGATGTCGGTGTTGGTTATATTATTGATGGTGATGATGACTTTAAATGGAATGATAACGATGCCTATGTCGGTGTTGGTTATATTATTGATGGTGATGATGACTTTATATGGCATGATAAAGATTCCGATTTCGTTGTTGGTTATATTATTGATGGTGAAGATGATTTTATATGGCAGAATAAAGATGCCCATGTTGGTGTTGGTTATATTATTGATGGTGATGATGACTTTATATGGAATGAGTACGATGCCTATGTCGGTGTTGGTTATATGATTGATGATGATGATGATTTTATATGTCAGAATAACGATGCCGATGTTGGTGCTGGTTATATTATTGATGGTGATGATGACTTTATATGGAATGATAAAGATTCCGAAGTCGTTGTTGGTTATATTATTGATCGTGAAGATGATTTTATATGGCATGATAAAGATGTCGGTGTCGGTATTGCTTATATTATTGACGGTGAAGATGATTATATATGGCATGATAAAGACACCGACGTCAATGTTGGTTATATTATTTATGGTGAAGATGCTTTTAGATGGCATGATAACGATGCCGATGTCGGTTTTATTTATACTATTGATGGTGATGATGATTTTATATGGCAGAATAAAGACGCCGATGTCGGTGTTGGTTATATTATTGATGGTGAAGATGAATTTATATGGCATGATAAATATGCCGATGTCGGTGTTGGTTATATTATTGATGGCGAAGATGAATTTATATGGTATGGTAAAGATGCCGATGTCGGAGTTGGTTATTTTATTGATGGTGAACATGATTTTAGATGGCATGATAAAGATACCGATATCGGTGTTGGTTATATTATTGATGGAGAAGATGATTTTAGATTGTATGATAAAGATGCCGATATCGGTGTTTGTTATGCTATTGATTGAATAGATGATTTTATATGGCATGTTAAAGAAGCCTATGTCCGTGTTGGTTATATTATTGGTGGCGAAGATTATTTTATATGGCATGATAAAGATGCCGATGTCGGTGTTGGTTATATTATTGATGGTGAATATAATTTTAAATTGTATGATAAAGATGCCGATGTCGGTGTTGTTTATGTTATTGATGGTGTAGATGATTTCATATGTCATGATAAAGACGCCTATGTCCGTGTTGTTTATATTATTATTGGCGAAGATTATTTTATATGGCATGATAAAGATGCCGATGTCGGTGTTGGTTATATTATTGATGGTGAAGATGATTTTAGATGGCGTGATAACGATGGCGATATCGGTTTTGGTTATATTATTGATGGTGATGATGATTTGATATGGCATGATAAAAACGCCTATGTCCGTGTTGGTTATATTATTGGTGGCGAAGATTATTTTATATGGCATAATAGATATGCCGATGCCGGTGCTGTTTATGTTAATGATGGTTTAGATGATTTTATATGGCATGATAAAGACAACGAATTTGGTTTTGGTTATATTATTGATGTGAAGATGATTTTATATGGCATTATAAAGATGCCGATGTGAATGTTGTTTATATTATTTATGGCGAAGATTATTTTATATGGCAGAATAAAGATGCCGATGTCTGTGTTGGTGATATTATTGATGATGAAGATTATTTCATATGGCATAGTAATATTGCCGATGTCCGTGTTGGTTATATTATTGGTGGCGAAGATTATTTTATATGGCATGATAAAGAGGCCGATGTCGGTGTTGGTTATATTATTGATAATGATGATGATTTTATATGGCATAATAAAGATGCCGATGTCGGTGTTGTCTATGTTATTGATGGTGTAGATGATTTTAAATGGCATGATAAAGAAGACGATGTTGGTTTGGGTTATATTATTGATGGTGAAGATGATTTTATGTGGCATGATAAAGATGCCGATGTCGATGTTGGTTACATTATTGATGGAGAAGATTATTTTATATGGAAGAATAAAGATGCCGATGTCGGTGTTGGTTATATTATTGATGATGAAGATTATATCGTATGGCATGGTAATGTTGCCGATGTCAGTGTTGGTTTTGTTATTGATTATGAAGATTATCTTAGATGGCATGATAAAGATGCCAGTGTCGGTCTTGGTTACATTATTGAAGATGAAGATGATTTTGCATGGCATGATAAAGATGCCGATGTCGGTATTATTTACACGATTGATGTTGATGATTATTTTATATAGCAGAATAAAGATGCCGATGTCGGTGTTACTTATATCATTGATGGTGAATATGACTTTATATGGCATGATAAAGATGCCGTTGTCGGTGTTGGTTATATTATTGATGGTGATGATGATTTTATTTGGCAGAATAAAGATGCCGATGTCGGTGTTACTTATCTCATTGATGGTGAAGATGATTTTATATGCCTTGGTAAAGATTCCGATGTCGTTGTTGGTTATATTATTGATGGTGAAGATGATTTTAGATAGCATGATAAAGATGCCGATATCGGTGTTGTTTATGTCATTGATGATGAAGATGATTCTAGATGGCATGATAAAGATGCCGATGTCGGTGTTGTTTATGTTATTGATGGTGTAGATGATTTTATATGGCATGATAAAGGCGGTGATGTTGGTTTTGGTTATATTATTGACGGTGAAGATTATTTTATATGGCAGAATAAAGATGCCGATGTCGGTGTTGGTTATATTATTGATGATGAAGATTATTTCATATGGCATAGTAATGTTGCCGATGTCAGTGTTGGTTATATTATTGATGGTGAAGATGATTTTAGATGGCATGATAAAGATGCCGATGTCGATGTTGGTTATATTATTGATGATGAAGATTATTTCATATGGCATAGTAATGTTGCCGATGTCAGTGTTGGTTATATTATTGATAATGAAGATGATTTTACATGGCATAATTAAGATGCCGACGTAAGTGATGTTTATGTTATTGATGTTGTAGATGATTTTATATGGCATAATAAAGAAGACGATGTTGGTTTTGGTTATATTATTGATGGTGAAGATGATTTTATATGGCATGATACAGATGAAGATGTCGATGCTGGTTATATTATTGATGGTGAAGATGATTTTGTATGGCATGATAAAGATGCCGATGTCGGTGTTGGTTATATTATTGATGGTGAAGATGATTTTATATGGCATGACAAAGATGCCGGTGTCGGTGTTGTTTATGTTATTGATGGTGTAGATGATTTTATATGGCATGATAAAGGCGAAGAATTTGGTGTTGGTTATATTATTGATGGTGAAGATGATTTTATATGGCATGACAAAGATGCCGATGTCAATGTTGGTTATATTACTGTTGGTGAAGAGAATTTTATATGTCAAGATAAAGATGCCGATGTCGGTGTTGGTTATATTATTGATGTTGAAGATTATCTCATATGGCATAGTAATGTTGCCGATGTCAGTGTTGGTTATATTATTGATGTTGAAGATCATTTTATATGGCATGATAAAGATGCTGATGTCGGTATTGGTTATGCTATTGATATTGATGATTATATTATATAGCAGAAAAAAGAAGCCGAAGTCTGTGTTGGTTATATTATTAACGGTCTAGTTGATCTTAGATGGCACTATAAAGATGCCGATGTCGGTGTTCGTTATATTATTGATGGTGATTATGACTTTATATGGCATGATAAAGATTCCCATGTCGTTGTTGGTAATATTATTGATGGTTAAGATGATTTTATATGGCATGATAAAGATGCCGGTGTCGGGGATGCTTATATTATTGATGTCGAAGATGATTTTATATGGCTTGATATAGACACCGATGTCGGTGTGGGTTATATTATTGCTGGTGATGATTTTTTATATGGCATGATAAAGATGCCGATGTCGGTGTTGTTAATGTTATTGATGATGATGATGACTTTATATGGCATGATAAAGATGCCGATGTCGGTGTTGGTTATATTATTGATGGTGATGATAATTTTATATCGCAGAATAAAGATGCAGATGTCGGTGTTGATTATATTGTTGATGGTGAAGATGATTTTATATGGCATGATAAAGATGGCGATGTCGGTGTTGGTTATGTCATTTATGGTAATGATGATTTAATATGGCATGATAAAGATGCCGATATCGGTGTTGGTTATATTATTGATTGTGATGATGAATTTAGATGGCATGATAAAGATGCCGATGTCGGTGTTGGTTATATTATTGATGGTGATGATAACTTTATATATCATAATAATGATGCCGCTGTCGGTTTTGGTTATATCATTGATGGTGAAGATGATTTTATATGGCATATTAAAGATGCCGATATCGGTGTTGGTTATATTATTTATGGTGATGGTGATTTTAGATGACATGATAAAGATGGCGATGTATTTGTTGTTTATATTATTAATGGTGAAGATTATTTTATATGCCATAAAAAGATGCTGGTGTCGTTGCTGGTTATATTATTGACAGTGATGATGATTTTATATGGCATGATGAAGATGCCGATGTCGGTGATGGTTATGTTATTCATTTCGAAGTTGATTTTAGATGGCATGATAAAGATGCCGATATCGGTGTTGGTTATATTATTGATTGTGATGATGACCTTATATGGCATGATAAAGATGCCGATGTCGGTGTTGGTTATATTATTGATGGTGATGATGATTTTATATGGCAGAATAAAATTGCCGATGTCGGTGTTAGTTATATTATTGATGTTGAAGATGATTTTATATGACTTGATAAAGATTCCGATGACGGTGTTGTTTAAGTTATTGATTGTGTGGATGATTTTATATGGCATGATAATGGCGAAGATGTTGGTCTTGGTTTTATTATTGATGGTGATGATGATTTTATAGCGCAGAATAAAGACGCCGATGTTGGTATTGATTATATTGTTGTTGGTGAAGATGATTTTATATCCATGATAAAAATGCCGATGTGGGTGTTGTTTAAATTATTGATGGTGAAGATTATTTTATATGGCAGAATAAAGATGCCGATGTCTGTGTTGGTTATATTATTGATGATGAAGATTATTTCATATGGCGTAGTAATGTTGCCGATGTCAGTGTTGGTTATATTATTGGTGGCGAAGATTATTTTATATGGAATGATAAAGATGCTGATGCCGGTGTTGGTTTTTTGATTGATAATGAAGATGATTTTATATGGCATAATAAAGATGCCGATGTCAGTGTTGTCTATGTTATTGATGGTGTAGATGATTTTAAATGGCACGATAAAGAAGAGGACGTTGGTTTTGGTTATGTTATTGATGGTGAAGATGATTTTATATAGCATGATAAAGATGCCGATGTCGATGTTGGTAATATTATTGATGATGAAGATTATTTTAGATTGCATGTAAAAATGCCAGTGTTTGTGTTGGTTATATTATTGAAGATGAAGATGATTTTGGATGGCTTGATAAAGATGCCGATGTCGGTATTATTATTGCTATTGATGTTGATGATTATTTTATACAGCAGAATAAAGATGCCCAAGTCTGTGTTGGTTATATTATTGATGGTGAAGATGGCTTTATATGGAGTGATAAAGATACCGATGTTGGTGTTGGTTATATTATTGATTGTGATGATTATTTTATATGGCAGATTAAAGATGCCGATGTCGGTGTTGGTTATATTATTGATGGTGAAGAGAATTTTATATGTCAAGATAAAGATGCCGATGTCGGTGTTGGTTATATTATTGATGGTGAAGATGATTTTGTATGGCATGATAAAGATGCCAGTGTCGGTGTTGTTTATGTTATTGATGGTGTAGATGATTTTATATGGCATGATAAAGGCGAAGAATTTGGTGTTGGTTATATTATTAATGGTGAAGATGATTTTATATGGCATGACAAAGATGCCGATGTCGATGTTGGTTATATTATTGTTGGTGAAGAGAATTTTATATGTCAAGATAAAGATGCCGATGTCGGTGTTGGTTATATTATTGATAATGAAGATTATTTCATATGGCATATTAATGTTGCCGATGTCAGTGTTGGATATATTATTGATGGTGAAGATGATTTTAGATGGCATGATAAAGATGCCGATGTCGGTATTGGAAATACTATTGATGTTGATGATTATTTTATATTGCAGAATAAAGATGTCGATGTCTGTGTTGGTTATATTATTGATGGTGAAGATGATCTTAGATGGCATTATAAAGATGCCGATGTCGGTGTTCGTTATATTCTTGATGGTGATGATACTTTATATGGGATGATAAAGATGCCGATGTCAGTGTTGGTAATATTATTGATGGTGATGATAATTTTATATGGTAGAATAAAGATGCCAATATCGTTTGTGGATATAATATTGATGGTGATTATGACTTTATATGGCATGATAAAGATGCCGATGTCGGTGTTGGCTATATTATTTATGCTGAAGATGATTTTAGATGCCATGATAACGATGCCGATTTCGGTTTTGGTTATATTATTGATGGTGATGATGATTTTATATGGCAGAATAAAGATGGCGATGTCGGTGTTGGTTATATTATTGATGGTGAAGATGAATTTTTTTGGTATGATAAAGATGCCGATGTCGGAGTTGGTTATTTTTTTGATTTTGAACATGACTTTAGATGGCATGATAAAGATGCCGATGACGTTGTTGGTTATATTATTGATGGTGAAGGTGATTTTAGATTGTATGATAAAGATGCCGATGTCGGTGTTGTTTATGTTATTGATGGTTTAATGATTTTATATGGCATGATAACGACGCCTATGTCCGTGTTGGTTATATTATTGATGGAGAAGATGATTTTAGATGGCGTGATAACGATGGCTATGTCGGTTTTGGTTGTATTATTGATAATGAAGATGATTTTAGATGGCATAATAAAGATGCCGATGTCAGTTTTGTTTATCTTATTGATGGTGTAGATAATTTTATATGGCATGATAAAGACGACGATGTTGGTTTTGGTTATATTATTGATGGTGAAGATGATTTTATATGTCATGATAAAGATGCCGGTGTCTGTGTTTGTTTTATTATTGATGTTGTAGAAACTTCATATGGCAGATTAAAGATGCCGATGTCGTTGCTGATTAAATTATTGATGGCGATGATGATTTTATATCGCAGAATAAAGAAGCCGATGTTGGTATTGATTATATTGTTGTTGGTGAAGATTATCTTATATGGCATGTTAAAGATGCCGATGTGGGTGTTGTTTATATTATTGATGGTGAATATTATTTTGTATGGCAGAATAAAGATGCCGATGTCGGTGTTGGTTATATCATTGATGATGAAGATTATTTCATATGGCATAGTAATGTAGCCGATGTCCGTGTTGGTTATATTATTGGTGGCGAAGATTATTTTATATGGCATGATAAAGATGCAGATGGCTGTGTTGGTTACATTATTGATAATGAAGATGATTTTACATGGCATAATTAAGGTGCCGACGTAAGTGTTGTTTATGTTATTGATGTTGAAGATGATTTTATATGGCATAATAAAGAAGACGATGTTGGTTTTGGTTATATTATTGATGGTGAAGATGATTTTATATGGCATGATATAGATGAAGATGTCGATGTTGGTTATATTATTGATGGTGAAGATGATTTTAGATGGCATGATAAAGATGCCAATGTCGGTGTTGGTTATATTATTCATGATGAAGATGATTTTAGATGCCATGATAAAGATGCCGATGTTGGTGTTGTTTATGTTATTGATGGTGTAGATGATTTTATATAGCATGATAAAGGCGACGATGTTGGTGATGGTTATATTATTGATGGTGAAGATGATTTTATATGGCATGATATAGATGCCGATGTCGATGTTGGTTATATTATTGATGGTGAAGATTATTTTATATGGCAGAATAAAGATGCCGATGTCGGGGTTGGTTACATTATTGATGATGAAGATTATCTCATATGGCATAGTAATGTTGCCGATGTCAGTGTTGGTTATATTATTGATGGTGAAGATCATTTTATATGGCATGATAAAGATACCGATGTCGGTATTGGTTATGCTATTGATATTGATGATTATTTTATATAGCAGAATAAAGATGCCGACGTCTGTGTTGGTTATATTATTGACGGTCTAGATGATCTTAGATGGCATTATAAAGATGCCGATGTCGGTGTTCGTTATATTATTGATGGTGATGATGACTTTATATGGCATGATAAAGATTCCCATGTCGTTGTTGGTAATATTATTGATGGTTAAGATGATTTTATATGGCATGATAAAGATGCCGGTGTCGGGCATGCTTATATTATTGATGTCGAAGATGATTTTATATGGCTTGATATAGACACCGATGTCGGTGTGGGTTATATTATTGCTGGTGATGATTTTTTTATATGGCATGATAAAGATGCCGATGTCGGTGTTGGTAATGTTATTGATGATGATGATGACTTTATATGGCATGATAAAGATGCCGATGTCGGTTTTGGTTATATTATTGATGGTGATGATTATTTTATATGGCAGAATAAAGATGCAGATGTCGGTGTTGATTATATTGTTGATGGTGAAGATGATTTTATATGGCATGATAAAGATGGCGATGTCGGTGTTGGTTATGTCATTTATGGTAATGATGATTTAATATGGCATGATACAGATGCCGATATCGGTGTTGGTTATATTATTGTTTGTGATGATGAATTTAGATGGCATGATAAAGATGCCGATGTCGGTGTTGGTTATATTATTGATGGTGATGATGAATTTATATATCATAATAAGGATGCCGCTGTCGGTTTTGGTTATATCATTGATGGTGAAGATGATTTTATATGGCATATTAAAGATGCCGATATCGGTGTTGGTTATATTATTTATGGTGATGGTGATTTTAGATGGCATGATAAAGATGGCGATGTATTTGTTGTTTATATTATTAATGGTGAAGATTATTTTATATGCCATAAAATAGATGCTGGTGTCGTTGCTGGTTATATTATTGACAGTGATGATGATTTTATATGGCATGATGAAGATGACGATGTCGGTGTTGGTTATATTATTCATTTCGAAGTTGATTTTAGATGGCATGATAAAGATGCCGATATCGGTGTTGGTTATATTATTGATTGTGATGATGACCTTATATGGCATGATAAAGATGCCGATTTCGGTGTTGGTTATATTATTGATGGTGATGATGATTTTATATGGCAGAATAAAATTGCCGATGTCGGTGTTAGTTATATTATTGATGTTGAAGATGATTTTATATGCCTTGATAAAGATTCCGATGACGGTGTTGTTTAAGTTATTGATTGTGTGGATGATTTTATATGGCATGATAAAGGCGAAGATGTTGGTGTTGGTTTTATTATTGATGGTGTAGATGATTTTATAGCGCAGAATAAAGACGCCGATGTTGGTATTTATTATATTGTTGTTGGTAAAGATGATTTTATATCCATGATAAAAATGCCGATGTGGGTGTTGTTTAAATTATTGATGGTGAAGATTATTTTATATGGAAGAATAAAGATGCCGATGTCCGTGTTGGTTATATTATTGATGGTGAAGATGAATTTATATGGTATGATAAAGATGCCGATATCGGAGTTGGTTTTTATTGATGGTGAACATGATTTTAGATGGCATGATAAAGATTCCGATATCGATGTTGGTTATATTATTGATGGTGAAGACGATTTTAGATTGTATGACAAAGATGCCGATGTCGGTGTTGTTTAAGTTATTGATGTTGTAGATGATTTTATATGGCATGATAAAGACGCCTATGTCCGTGTTGGTTATATTATTGATGACGAAGATTATTTTATATGGCATGATAATAATGCTGATGTCGGTGTTGGTTATATTATTGATGGTGAAGATGATTTTAGATGGCGTGATAACGATGCCGATGTCGGTTGTGGTTATATTATTGATGGTGATGATGATGTTATATGGCAGATTAAAGATGCCGATGTCGGTGTTGTTTATGTTATTGATGGTGTAGATGATTTTATATGGCATGATAAAGATGCCAGTGTCGGTGTTGGTTATATTATTGTTGGTGAAGAGAATTTTATATGTCAAGATAAAGATGCCGATGTCGGTGTTGGTTATATTATTGATGGTGAAGATGATTTTGTATGGCATGATAAAGATGCCAGTGTCGGTGTTGTTTATGTTATTGATGGTGTCGTGGATTTTTTATGGCAAAATAAAGACGACGATGTTGGTTTTTGTTATACTATTGATGGTGAAAAAGATTTTTTATGGCATGATAAAGATGCCGATGTCGATGTTGGTTATATTATTGATGGAGAAGACAATTTTATATGTCAAGATAAAGATGCCGAATACGGTGATGGTTATATTATTGATAATGAAGATGATTTTATATGGCATAATAAAGATGCTGATGTCGTTGTTGGTTATATTATTGATCGTGGTGATGACTTTATATAGCATGATAAAGATGCCGATGTCGGTGTTGGTTATATCATTGATGTTGAAGATGATTTTATATGGCATAATAAAGATACCGATGTCGGTGTTGGTTATATTATTGATGGTGAAGATGATTTTAGATTGCATGGTAAAGATGCCGATGTCGGTATTGGTTATGCTATTGATGTTGATGATTATTTTATATAGCAGAATAAATATGCCGAAGTCTTTGTTGGTTATATTATTGATGGTGAAGATGATCTTAGATGGCATTATAAAGATGCCGATGTCGGTGTTCGTTATACTATAGATGGTGATGATACTTTTTATGGCAGGAAAAAGATGCCGATGTCAGGGTTGGTAATATTATTGATGGTGATGATAATCTTATATTGCAGAACAAAGATGCTAATATCGTTTGTGGTTATAATATTGATGGTGATTATGACTTTATATGGCATGATAACGATGCCGATGTCGGTTTTAGTTATTTTACTGATGGTTATGATGATTTTATATGGCAGAATAAAGACGCCGATGTCGGTGTTGGTTATATTATTGATGGTGAATATGAATTTTTATGGCATGATAAAGAATCCGATGTCGCAGTTGGTTATTTTAATGATGGTGAACATGATTCTAGATGGCATGATAAAGATGCCGATGTCGGTGTTGGTTATATTATTGATGGTGAAGATGATTTTGTATGGCATGATAAAGATGCCAGTGTCGGTGTTGTTTATGTTATTGATGGTGTAGATGATTTTGTATGGCATGACAAAGATGCCGGTGTCGGTGTTTGTTATATTATTGATGTTGAAGAAACTTTATATGGCAGATTAAAGATGCCGATGTCGGTGTTGGTTATATTATTGATGGTGAAGATGATTTTGTATGGCATGATAAAGATGCCGATGTTAATATTGATTATATTGTTGTTCGTGAAGATGATTTTATATGGCATGATACAGAAGCCGATGTAGATGTTAGTTATATTATTGATGGTGTAGATTATTTTATATGGCAGAATAAAGATGCCGATGTCGGTGTTGGTTGTATTATTGATGATGAAGATTATTTCATATGGCATAGTAATGTTGCCGATGTCAGTGTTGGTTATGTTATTGATGGTGCAAATGACTTTAGATGACATGATAAAGATGCCGATGTCGGCATTATTTATACTATTGATGTTGATGATTATTTTATATAGCAGAAAAAAGATGCCGAAGTCTGTGTTGGTTATATTATTGATGGTGAAAATGACTTTAGATGGCATGAAAAAGATGCCGATGTCGGTGTATGTTATATTGTTGATGGTGAAGATGATTTTACATGGCAAGATAAAGATGCCGATGTCGGAACTGGTTATTTTATTGATGCTGAACATGATTTTAGATGGCATGATAAAGATGCCGTTATCGGTGTTGGTTACATTATTGATGGTGAAGATGAATTTAGATTGTATGACAAAGATGCCGATGTCGTTGTTGTTTATGTTATTGATGGAGTAGATGACTTTAGATGCCATGATAAAGTCGCCTATGTCCGTGTTGGTTATATTATTGGTGGCGAAGATTATTTTATATGGCATGATAAAGATGCTAATGTCGGTGTTGGTTATATTATTGATGGTGAATATGATTTTAGATTGTATGATAAAGATGCCGATGTCGGTGTTGTTTATGTTATTGATGGTGTAGATGATTGTATATTTCATGATAAAGACGCCTATGTCAGAGTTTGTTATATTTATGGTGGCGAAGATTATTTTATATGGCATGATAAAGATGCCGATGTCGGTGTTGGTTATATTATTGATGGTGAAGATGATTTTAGATGGCGTGATAACGATGGCGTTGTCGGTTTTGGTTAAAATATTGATGGTGATGATGATTTTATATGGCAGAATAAAGATGCCGATGTCGGTGTTGTTTATGTTTTTGATGGTGATGTTGATTTAATTTGGCATGATAAAGACGCCTATGTCCGTGTTGGTTATATTATTGGTGGCGAAGATTATTTTATATGGCATGATAATGATGCCGATGTCGGTGTTGGTTATTTTATTGATAATGAAGATGATTTTATATGGCATAATAAAGATGCCGATGTCAGTATTGATTATGATAATGTTGGTATAGATGATTTTATATAACATGATAAAGAAGACAACGTTGGTTTTGGTTATATTATTGATGGTGAAGATGATTTTATATGGCATGATAAAGATGCCGATGTCGATGTTGGTTATATTATTGTTGGTAAAGATTATATAGATGGCATTTTAAAATGCCAGTGTCGGTGTTGGTTATATTATTGAAGATGAAGATGATTTTGGATGGCTTGTTAAAGATGCCGATGTCGGTATTATTATTGCTACTGATGTTGATGATTATTTTGTATAGCAGAATATAGATGCCGAAGTCTGTGTTGGTTATATTATTGATGGTGAAGATGTCTTTATATGGCATGGTAAAGATGCCGATGTCGGTGTTGGTTATATTATTGATGGTGATGATGATTTTATATGGCAGAATAAAGATGCCGATGTCGGTGTTAGTTATATTATTGATGGTGAAGATGATTTTATATGCCATGATAAAGATGCCGATGTCGGTGTTGGTTATATTATTGATGGTGAAGATGATTTTGTATGGCATGATAAAGATGCCAGTGTCGGTGTTGGTTATATTATTGATGGTGAAGATGATTTTGTATGGCATGATAAAGATGCCAGTGTCGGTGTTGGTTATATTATTGATGAAGAATATGATTTTAGATGGCATGATAGAGATGCCGATGTCGGTGTTGTTTATGTTATTGATGGTGTAGATGATTTTATATGGCATGATAAAGGCGAAGAATTTGGTGTTGGTTATATTATTGATGGTGAAGATGATTTTATATGGCATGACAAAGATGCCGATGTCGATGTTGGTTATATTATTGATGGTGAAGATGATTTTATATGGCAGAATATAGATGCCGATGTCGGTGTTGGTTATATTATTGATAATGAAGATTATTTCATATGGCATAGTAATGTTGCCGATGTCAGTTTTGGTTATATTATTGATGGTGAAGATGACTTTATATGGCATGATAAAGATGCCGATTTCGGTGTTGGTTATACTGTTGATGGTGATGATGATTTTGTATGCAGAATAAAGATGCCTATGTCCGTTTTAGTTATATTATTGATGGTGAAGATGATTTTATATGCCATGATAAAGGTTCCGATGTCGTTGTTGGTTATATTATTGATGGTGAAGATGATTTTGTACGGCACGATAAAGATGCGAATGTCGGTGTTGCTTATATTATTGATGATGAAGATGAATTTAGATGGCATGATAAAGATGACGATGTCGGTGTTGATTATGTTAGTGATGGTGTAGATGATTTTATATGGCATGATAAAGGCGAAGAATTTGGTGTTGGTTATATTATTGATGGTTAAGATGATTTTATATGGCATGACAAAGATGCCGATGTCGATGTTGGTTATATTACTGTTGGTGAAGAGAATTTTATATAGCAGACTAAAGATGCCGATGTCGGTGTTGGTTATATTATTGATAATGATGATTATTTCATATGGCATAGTAATGTTGCCCATGTCAGTGTTGGTTATATTATTGATGGTGAAGATGATTTTAGATGGCATGATAAAGATGCCGATGTCGGTATTGGTTATACTATTGATGTTGATGATTTTTTTATATAGCAGAATAAAGATGCCGAAGTATGTGTTGGTTATATTATTGATGGTGAAGATGATCTTAGATGGCAATATAAAGATGCCGATGTTGGTGTTCGTTATGTTTTTGATGGTGATGATACTTTATATGGCATGATAAAGATGCCGTTGTCAGTGTTTTTAATATTATAGATGTTGATGATAATTTTATATTGCAGAATAAAGATGCCAATATCGATTGTCGTTATAATATTGATGGTGATTATGACTTTATATGGCATGATAAAGATGTCGATGTCGGTGTTGGTTATATTATTTATGGTGAAGATGATTTTAGATGGCATTATAACGATGCCGATGTCGGTTTTAGTTATATTATTGATGGTGATGATGATTTTATATGGCAGAATAAAGATGCCGATATCGGTGTTGGTTATATTATTGATGGTGATGATGAATTTATATGGCATGATAAATATGCCGATGTTCGTGTTGGTTATATTCTTGATGGTGAAGATGAATTTATATGGTATGAAAAAGATGCCGATGTCTGAACTGGTTATTTTATTGATGGTGAAGATGATTTTAGATTGTATGATAAAGATGCCGATGTCGTTGTTGTTTATGTTATTGATGGTGTAGATGATTTTAGATGGCATGATAAAGACGCCTATGTCCGTGTTGGTTATATTATTGGTGGCGAAGATTATTTTATATGGCATGATAAAGATGCTGATGTCTGTGTTGGTTATATTATTGATGGTGAATATGATTTTAGATTGTATGATAAAGATGCCGATGTCGGTGTTGTTTATGTTATTGATGGTGTAGATGATTGTATATTTCATGATAAAGTCGCCTATGTCAGAGTTTGTTATATTTTTGGTGGCGAAGATTATTTTATATGGCATGATAAAGATGCCGATGTCGTTGTTGATTATATTATTGATGGTGAAGATGATTTTAGATGGCGTGATAACGATGGAGTTGTCGGTTTTGTTTATAATATTGATGGTGATGATGATTTTATATGAAATGATAAAGAAGACAACGTTGGTTTTGGTTATATTATTGATGGTGAAGATGATTTTATATGGCATGATAAAGATGCCGATGTCGATGTTGGTTATATTATTGTTGGTGAAGATTATATAGATGGCATTTTAAAATTGCAGTGTCGGTGTTGGTTATATTATTGAAGATGAAGATTATTTTGGATGGCTTGATAAAGATGCCGATGTCGGTATTATTATTGGTACTGATGTTGATGATTATTTTATATAGCAGAATAAAGATGCCGAAGTCTGTGTTGGTTATATTATTGATGGTGAAGATGTCTTTATATGGCATGATAAAGATGCCGATGTCGGTGTTGGTTATATTATTGATGGTGAAGATGATTTTATATGGCAGATTAAAGATGCCGATGTCGGTGTTGGTTATATTATTGTTGGTGAAGAGAATTTTATATGTCAAGATAAAGATGCCGATGTCGGTGTTGGTTATATTATTGATGGTGAAGATGATTTTATATGGCATGACAAAGATGCCGGTGTCGGTGTTGGTTATATTATTGATGTTGAAGATGATTTTGTATGGCATGATAAAGATGCCAGTGTCGGTGTTGTTTATGTTATTGATGGTGTAGATGATTTTATATGGCATGATAAAGGCGAAGAATTTGGTGTTGGTTATATTATTAATGGTGAAGATGATTTTGTATGGCATGACAAAGATGCCGATGTCAATGTTGGTTATATTACTGTTGGTGAAGAGAATTTTATATGTCAAGATAAAGATGCCGATGTCGGTGTTGGTTATATTATTGATGGTGAAGATGATTTTATATGGCATGACAAAGATGCCAGTATCGGTGTTGTTTATGTTATTGATGGTGTAGATGATTTTATATGGCATGATAAAGGCGAAGAATTTGTTGATGGTTATATTATTGATGGTGAAGATGATTTTATATGGCAGAATAAAGATGCCGATGTCGGTGTTGGTTATATTATTGATGTTGAAGAAACTTTATATGGCAGATTAAAGATGCCGATGTCGGTGTTGGTTATATTATTGATGGTGAAGATGATTTTATATGGCATGACAAAGATGCCGGTGTCGGTGTTGGTTATATTATTGATGTTGAAGAAACTTTATATGGCAGTTTAAAGAAGCCGATGTCGGTTTTGGCTATATTAGTGATGGTGAAGATGATTTTGTATGGCATGATAAAGATGCCAGTGTCGGTGTTGGTTATATTATTGTTGGTGAAGAGAATTTTATATGGCATGACAAAGATGCCGATGTCGGTGTTGGTTATATTATTGATGGTGAAGATGATTTTAGATTGTATGATAAAGATGCCGATGTCGGTGTTGTTTATGCTGTTGATGGTGTAGATGATTTTATATGTCCTGATAAAGACGCCTATGTCCGTGTTGGTTATATTATTGGTGGCGAAGATTATTTTATGTGGCATGATAATAATGACGATGTAGGTGTTGGTTATATTATTGATGGTGAAGATGATTTTAGATGGCGTGATAATGATGCCGATGTCGGTTGTGGTTATATTATTGATGGTGATGATGATTTTATATGGCAGAATAAAGATGCCGATGTCGGTGTTTTTTATGTTATTGATGGTGCAGATGATTTTATATGGCATGACAAAGACGCATATGTCCGTGTTGGTTATATTATTTGTCGCGAAGGTTATTTTATATGGCATGATAAAGATGCCGATGTCGGTGGTGGTTATATTATTGATAATGAAGATGATTTTATATGGCATAATAAAGATGCCGATGTCGGTGTTGTTTATGTTATTGATCGTGTAGATGATTTTTTATGGCATGAAAAAGACGACGATGTTGGTTTTGGTTGTACTATTGATGGTGAAGATAATTTTATATGGCATGATAAAGATGGTGATGTCGTTGTTGGTTATATTATTGATGGTGAAGATGATTTAATATTGCATGATAAAAATGCGAATGTCGGTGTTGCTTATATTATTGATGATGAAGATGAATTTAGATGGCATGATAAAGATGACGATGTCGCTGTTGGTTATATTAATGATCGTGGTGATGACTTTATATGGCATGATAAAGATGCCGATGTCGGTGATGGTTATATTATTGATGTTGAAGATGAATTTATATGGCATGATAAAGATACTGATGTCGGTGTTGGTTATAATATTGATTGTGAAGATGATTTTAGATGGCATGATAAAGATGCCGATATCGGTGTTGGTTATATTATTTACGGTGAAGATGATTTTAGATGTCATGATAACGATTCCGATGTCGGTTTTACTTATATTTTTGATGGTGATGATGATCTTGTATGGCAGAAAAAAATGCCGATGTCGCTGTTGGTTATATTATTGATGGTGAAAAAGAATATATATGGTATGATAAAGATGTCGATGTCGGAGTTGCTTATTTTATTGATGGTGAACATGATTTTAGATGGCATGATAGTGATGCCGACATCGGTGTTGGTTATATTATTGATGGTGAAGATGATTTTAGATTGTACGATAAAGATGCCGATGTCGGTATTGGTTATATTATTGATGGTGATGATGATTTTAAATGGTAGAATAAAGATGCCGATGTCGGTGTTCTTTATGTTATTGATGGTGTAGATGATTTTATATGGCATGATAAAGACGCCTATGTCCGGGTTGGTTATATTATTGGTGGCGAAGATTATTTTAAATGGCATGATAAAGATGCTGATGTCGGTGTTGGTTATATTATTGATGTTGAAGATGATTTTAGATGGCGTGATAACGATGACGATGTCGGTTTTAGGTATATTATTGATGGTGAAGATGATTTTATATGGCAGATTAAAGATGCCGATGTCGGTGTTGTTTATGTTATTGATGGTGTAGATGATTTTATATGGCATGATAAAGACGCCTATGTCCGTGTTGGTTATATTATTGGTGGCGAAGATTATTTTATATGGCATGATAAAGATGCCGATGTCGGTGTTGGTTATATTATTGATAATGAAGATGATTTTATATGGCATAATAAAGATGCCGATGTCGGTGTTGTTTATGTTATTGATGGTGTAGATGATTTTATATGGCATGATAAAGATGCCGATGTCGGTTTTGGTTATATTATTGATGGTGAAGATGATTTTGTATGGCATGATAAAGATGCCAGTGTCGGTGTTGGTTATATTATTGTTGGTGAAGAGAATTTTATGTCAAGATAAAAATGCCGATGTTGGTGTTGGTTATATTATTGATGGTGAAGATGATTTTATATGGCATGACAAAGATGCCGATGTCAATGTTGGTTATATTACTGTTGGTGAAGAGAATTTTATATGTCAAGATAAAGATGCCGATGTCGGTGTTGGTTATATTATTGATGTTGAAGAAACTTTATATGGCAGATTAAAGATGCCGATGTCGGTGTTGTTTATATAATTGATGGTGAAGATGATTTTATATGGCATGATAAAGATGCCAGTGTCGGTGTTGTTTATATTATTGTTGGTGAAGATGATTTTGTATGCCAGAATAAAGATGCCGATGTCCGTTTTAGTTATATTATTGATGGTGAAGATGATTTTATATGCCATGATAAAGGTTCCGATGTCGTTGTTGGTTATATTATTGATGGTGAAGATGATTTTATATGCCATGATAAAGGTTCCGATGTCGTTGTTGGTTATATTATTGATGGTGAAGATGATTTTATATGGCATGATAAAGATGCCGATGTCGGTGTTGGTTATATTATTGATGGTGAAGATGATTTTGTATGGCATGATAAAGATGCCAGTATCGGTGTTGTTTATGTTATTGATGGTGTAGATGATTTTATATGGCATGATAAAGGGCGAAGAATTTGGTGTTGGTTATATTATTGATGGTGAAGATGATTTTATATGGCATGACAAAGATGCCGATGTCGATGTTGGTTATATTATTGTTGGTGAAGATTATTTAATATAGCAGACTAAAGATGCCGAAGTCTGTGTTGGTTATATTATTGATAATGATGATTATTTCATATGGCATAGTAATGTTGCCGATGTCAGAGTTGGTTATATTATTGATGGTGAAGATGATTTTAGATGGCATGATAAAGATGCCGATGTCGGTATTGGTTATACTATTGATGTTGATGATTATTTTATATAGCAGAATAAAGATGCCGAAGTCTGTGTTGGTTATATTATTGATGGTGAAGATGATCTTAGATGGCATTATAAAGATGCCGATGTTGGTGTTCGTTATGTTATTGATGGTGATGATACTTTATATGGCATGATAAAGATGCCGTTTTCAGTGTTTTTAATATTATAGATGTTGATGATAATTTTATATTGCAGAATAAAGATGCCAATATCGATTGTCGTTATAATATTGATGGTGATTATGACTTTATATGGCATGATAAAGATGTCGATGTCGGTGTTGGTTATATTATTTATGGTGAAGATGATTTTAGATTGCATTATAACGATGCCGATGTCGGTTTTAGTTATATTATTGATGGTGATGATGATTTTATATGGCAGAATAAAGATGCCGATGTCGGTGTTGGTTATATTATTGATGGTGATGATGAATTTATATGGCATGATAAATATGCCGATGTTCGTGTTGGTTATATTCTTGATGGAGAAGATGAATTTATATGGTATGATAAAGATGCCGATGTCTGAACTGGTTATTTTATTGATGGTGAAGATGATTTTAGATTGTATGATAAAGATGCCGATGTCGTTGTTGTTTATGTTATTGATGGTGTAGATGATTTTAGATGGCATGATAAAGACGCCTATGTCCGTGTTGGTTATATTATTGGTGGCGAAGATTATTTTATATGGCATGATAAAGATGCTGATGTCGGTGTTGGTTATATTATTGATGGTGAATATGATTTTAGATTGTATGATAAAGATGCCGATGTCGGTGTTGTTTATGTTATTGATGGTGTAGATGATTGTATATTTCATGATAAAGTCGCCTATGTCAGAGTTTGTTATATTTTTGGTGGCGAAGATTATTTTATATGGCATGATAAAGATGCCGATGTCGCTGTTGATTATATTATTGATGGTGAAGATGATTTTAGATGGCGTGATAACGATGGAGTTGTCGGTTTTGTTTATAATATTGATGGTGATGATGATTTTATATGAAATGATAAAGAAGACAACGTTGGTTTTGGTTATATTATTGATGGTGAAGATGATTTTATATGGCATGATAAAGATGCCGATGTCGATGTTGGTTATATTATTGTTGGTGAAGATTATATAGATGGCATTTTAAAATTGCAGTGTCGGTGTTGGTTATATTATTGAAGATGAAGATTATTTTGGATGGCTTGATAAAGATGCCGATGTCGGTATTATTATTGGTACTGATGTTGTTGATTATTTTATATAGCAGAATAAAGATGCCGAAGTCTGTGTTGGTTATATTATTGATGGTGAAGATGTCTTTATATGGCATGGTAAAGATTCCGATGTCGGTGTTGGTTATATTATTGATGGTGATGATGATTTTATAAAGCAGAATAAAGATGCCGATGTCGGTGTTAGTTATATTATTGATGGTGAAGATGATTTTATATGCCATGATAAAGATTCCGATGTCGTTGTTGGTTATATTATTGATGGTGAAGATGATTTTAGATGGCATGATAAAGATGCCAATGTCGGTGTTGGTTATATTATTGATGGTGAAGATGATTTTGTATGGCATGATAAAGATGCCAGTGTCGGTGTTGTTTATGTTATTGATGGTGTAGATGATTTTATATGGCATGATAAAGGCGAAGAATTTGGTGTTGGTTATATTATTGATGGTGAAGATGATTTTATATGGCATGATAAAGATGCCAGTGTCGGTGTTGGTTATATTATTGTTGGTGAAGAGAATTTTATATGTCAAGATAAAAATGCCGATGTCGGTGTTGGTTATATTATTGATGGTGAAGAAACTTTATATGGCATGATAAAGATGCCGATGTCGGTGTTGTTTATATTATTGATGGTGTAGATGATTTTAAATGGCATGATAAAGGCGAAGAATTTGGTGTTGGTTATATTATTGATGGTGAAGATGATTTTATATGGCATGACAAAGATGCCGATGTCGATGTTGGTTATATTATTGTTGGTGAAGAGAATTTTATATGTCAAGATAAAGATGCCGATGTCGGTGTTGGTTATATTATTGATGGTGAAGATGATTTTGTATGGCATGATAAAGATGCCAGTGTCGGTGTTGTTTATGTTATTGATGGTGAAGATGATTTTATATGGCATGACAAAGATGCCGATGTCGATGTTGGTTATATTATTGTTGGTGAAGAGAATTTTATATGTCAAGATAAAGATGCCGATGTCGGTGTTGGTTATATTATTGTTGGAGAAGATGATTTTAGATGGCATGATAACGATGCCGATGTCGGTTGTGGTTATATTATTGATGTTGATGATGAGTTTATATGGCAGAATAAAGATGCCGATGTCGGTGTTGGTTATATTATTGATGGTGAAGATGAATTTATATGGTATGATAAAGATGCCGATGTCGGAGTTGGTTATTTTATTGATGGTGAACATGATTTTAGATGGCATGATAAAGATGCTGATATCGGTGTTGGTTATATTATTGATGGTGAAGACGATTTTAGATTGTATGATAAAGATGCCGATGTCGGTGTTGTTTATGCTGTTGATGGTGTAGATGATTTTATATGTCCTGATAAAGACGCCTATGTCCGTGTTGGTTATATTATTGGTGGCGAAAATTATTTTATGTGGCATGATAATAATGACGATGTAGGTGTTGGTTATATTATTGATGGTGAAGATGATTTTAGATGGCGTGATAATGATGCCGATGTCGGTTGTGGTTATATTATTGATGGTGATGATGATTTTATATGGCAGAATAAAGATGCCGATGTCGGTGTTTTTTATGTTATTGATGGTGCAGATGATTTTATATGGCATGATAAAGACGCATATGTCCGTGTTGGTTATATTATTTGTCGCGAAGGTTATTTTATATGGCATGATAAAGATGCCGATGTCGGTGGTGGTTATATTATTGATAATGAAGATGATTTTATATGGCATAATAAAGATGCCGATGTCGGTGTTGTTTATGTTATTGATCGTGTAGATGATTTTTTATGGCATGAAAAAGACGACGATGTTGGTTTTGGTTGTACTATTGATGGTGAAGATGATTTTATATGGCATGATAAAGATGGTGATGTCGTTGTTGGTTATATTATTGATGGTGAAGATGATTTTATATTGCATGATAAAAATGCGAATGTCGGTGTTGCTTATATTATTGATGATGAAGATGAATTTAGATGGCATGATAAAGATGACGATGTCGCTGTTGGTTATATTAATGATCGTGGTGATGACTTTATATGGCATGATAAAGATGCCGATGTCGGTGATGGTTATATTATTGATGTTGAAGATGAATTTATATGGCATGATAAAGATAATGATGTCGGTGTTGGTTATAATATTGATTGTGAAGATGATTTTAGATGGCATGATAAAGATGCCGATATCGGTGTTGGTTATATTATTTACGGTGAAGATGATTTTAGATGTCATGATAACGATTCCGATGTCGGTTTTAGTTATATTTTTGATGGTGATGATGATCTTGTATGGCAGAAAAAAATGCCGATGTCGCTGTTGGTTATATTATTGATGGTGAAAAAGAATATATATGGTATGATAAAGATGTCGATGTCGGAGTTGCTTATTTTATTGATGGTGAACATGATTTTAGATGGCATGATAGTGATGCCGATATCGGTGTTGGTTATATTATTGATGGTGAAGATGATTTTAGATTGTACGATAAAGATGCCGATGTCGGTATTGGTTATATTATTGATGGTGATGATGATTTTAAATGGTAGAATAAAGATGCCGATGTCGGTGTTCTTTATGTTATTGATGGTGTAGATGATTTTATATGGCATGATAAAGACGCCTATGTCCGGGTTGGTTATATTATTGGTGGCGAAGATTATTTTAAATGGCATGATAAAGATGCTGATGTCGGTGTTGGTTATATTATTGATGTTGAAGATGATTTTAGATGGCGTGATAACGATGACGATGTCGGTTTTAGGTATATTATTGATGGTGATGATGATTTTATAAGGCAGAGTAAAGATGCCGATGTCGGTGTTGTTTATGTTATTGATGGTGTAGATGATTTTATATGGCATTATAAAGACGCCTATGTCCGTGTTGGTTATATTATTGGTAGCGAAGATTATTTTATATGTCATGATAAAGATGCCAAAGTCGGTGTTGGTTATATTATTGATAATGAAGATGATTTTATATGGCATAATAAAGATGCCGATGTCGGTGCTCTTTATGTTATTGATGGTGTAGTTGATTTTTTATGGCATGATAAAGACGACGATGTTGGTTTTGGTTATACTATTGATGGTGAAGATGATTTTATATGGCATGATAAAGATGCCGATGTCGATGTTGGTTATATTATTGATGGTGAAGATAATTTTATATGTCAATATAAAGATGCCGATGTCGGTGTTGGTTATATTATTGATAATGAAGATGATTTTATATGGCATAATAAAGATGCCGATGTCGTTGTTGGTTATATTATTGATCATGATGATGACTTAATATGGCATGACAAAGATGCCGATGTCGGTGTTGGTTATATTATTGATGTTGAAGAAACTTTATATGGCAGAATAAAGATGCCGATGTCGGTGTTGGTTATATTATTGATGGTGATGATGATTTTATATCGCAGAATAAAGACGCCGATGTTGGTATTGATTATATTGTTGTTGGTGAAGATGATTTGTATGGCATGATACAGATGCCCATGTGGGTATTAGTTATATTATTGATGGTGAAGATTATTTTATATGGTAGAATAAAGATGTCGATGTCGTTGTTGGTTATATTATTGATGGTGAAGATGATTTTATATGGCATGATAAAGATGCCGGTGTAGGTGTTGCAAATATTATTGATGTTGAAGATGATTTTATATGGCATGATAAAGACACCGATGTCGGTGTTGGTTATATTATTGATGGTGATGATAATTTTATATGGCAGAATAAAGATGCCAACGTCGGAGTTGATTATATTGTTGATGGCGAAGATGATTTTATATGGCATGATAAAAAAATGGCGATGTTGGTGTTGCTTATATTATTTATGGTCATGATGATTTTATATGGCATGATAATGATGCCGATATCGGTGTTTGATATATTATTGATTGTGATGATGAATTTAGATGGCATGATAAAGATGCCGATGTCGGTGTTGTTTATATTATTGATGGTGAAGATGATTTTATATTGCATAATAAGGATGCCGATGTCGGTATTGGTTATATTATTGATGGTGAAGATGAATTTATAGAGTATGATAAAGATGCCGATATCGGTGTTGGTTATATTATTGTTGGTGAAGAGAATTTTATATGTCAAGATAAAAATGCCGATGTCGGTGTTGGTTATATTATTGATGGTGAAGATGATTTTATATGGCATGACAAAGATGCCGGTGTCGGTGTTGGTTATATTATTGATGTTGAAGAAACTTTATATGGCAGATTAAAGATGCCGATGTCGGTGTTGGTTATATTATTGATGGTGAAGATGATTTTGTATGGCATGACAAAGATGCCGATGTTAGTATTGATTATATTGTTGTTGGTGAAAATGATTTATATGGCATGATACAGATGCCGATGTGGGTATTAGTTATATGATTGATGGAGAAGATTATTTTATATGGTAGAAAAAAGATGTCGATGTCGGTGTTGATTATATTATTGATGATGAAGATTATTTCATATGGCATGGTAATGTTTCCGATGTCATTGTTGGTTATATTATTGATGGTGAAGATTATTTTAGATGGCATGATAAAGATGCCGATGTCGGTGTTGGTTATATTATTGATGTTGATGATTATTTTATATGGCAGATTAAAGATGCCGATGTCGGTGTTGGTTATATTATTGATGGTGAAGATGATTTTGTATGGCATGATAAAGATGCCAGTGTCGGTGTTGGTTATATTATTGTTGGTGAAGATAATTTTATATGTCAAGATAAAAATGCCGATGTCGGTGTTGGTTATATTATTGATGGTGAAGATGATTTTATATGGCATTGTAGTGTTGCCGATGTCACTGTTGGTTATTTTATTGATGGTGAAGATGATTTTGGATGTCATGATAAAGATGCCGATATCGGTATTGGTTACACTATTGAAGTTGATGATTATTTTGTATAGCAGAAGAAAGATGCCGAAATCTGTGTTGGTTATATTATTGATGAAGATGATCGTAGATGGCATTATAAAGTTGCCGATGTCGGTGTTCGTTATATTATTGACGGTGACGATAATTTTTTATGGCAGAATACAGATGCCAACATCGTTTGTGGTTATAATATTGATGGTGATTATGACTATATGGCATGATATAGATGCCGATGTCGGTGTTGGTTATATTATTGACGGTGAAGATGATTTAACATGGCATAATAAAGATGCCGATGTCGGTGTTGGTTATATTTTTGATGGTAATGAGGACTTTATATGGCATGATAAAGTTGCCGATGTCTGTGTTCGTTATATTATTGATTGTGATGATGATTTTATATGGCAGAATAAAGTTGCCGATGTCAGTGTAGGTTATATTATTGATGGTGAAGATGATTTTATATTTCAGAATAAAGATGCCCATGATGGTGTTGGTTATATTATTGATGGTGATGATTACTTTATATGGAATGATAACGATGCCTATGTCGGTGTTGGTTATATTATTGATGGTGATGATGATATTATATGCCAGAGTAAGATGACAATGATGGTGTTGGTTATATTATTGATGGTGATGATGACTTTAGATGGCATGATAAAGATGCCTATGTCGGTTTCGGTTATACAATTGATGTTGATGATTATTTTGTATAGCAGAATAAAGATGCCGAATTCTGTGTTGGTTATATTATTGATGGTGAAGATGATCTTAGATGGCATTATAAAGATGCCGATGTCGATGTTCGTTATATTATTGATGGTGATTATACTTTATATGACATGATAAAGATGGCAATATCGTTGGTGGTTATAATATTGATGGTGATTATGACTTTTTATGGCAGATAAAGATGCCGATGTCGGTGTTGGTTATATTACTGATGGTGAAGATGAATTTTTATGGTATGATAAAGATGCCGATGTCGGAGTTGGTTATTTTATTGATGGTGAACATGATTTTAGATGGCATGATAAAGATGCCGATGTCGGTGTTGGTTATATTATTGATGGTGAACATGATTTTAGATTGTATGATAAAGATGCCGATGTCGGTGTTGTTTTTTTTATTGATGGTGTAGATGATTTTATATGCCATGATAAAGACGCCTATGTCCGTGTTGTTTATATTATTGGTGGCGAAGATGATTTTATATGGCATGATAAAGATGGCGATGTTTGTGTTGGTTATAATTTTTATGGTCATGATGATTTTATATGGCATGATAAAGATGCCGATGTCGGTGTTGTTTATATTATTGATGGTGATGATGACTTTATATGGCATACTAAAAATGCCGTTGTCGGTGTTGGTTATATTATTGATGGTGAAGATGATTTTATTTGGCATAATAAAGATGCCGATATCGGTGTTGGTTATAATATTGATGGTGAAGATGATTTTATATGGCATAATAAAGATGCCGATATCGCTGTTGGTTATATTATTGATTAAGATGATGACTTTAGATGGCATGACAAAGATGCCGATGTCAGTGTTGGTAATATTATTGATGGTGATGATAATTTTATTTTGCAGAATAAAGATGCCAATATCGTTTGTGGTTATAATATTGATGGTGATTATGACTTTACATGGCATGATAAAGATGCCGATGTCGGTGTTGGTTATATTATTTATGGTGAAGCTGATATTAGATGGCATGATAACGATGTCGATGTTGGTTATATTATTGTTGGTGAAGAGAATTTTATATGTCAAGATAAAGATGCCGATGTCGGTGTTGGTTATATTATTGATGGTGAAGATGATTTTGTATGGCATGATAAAGATGCCAGTGTCGGTGTTGGTTATATTATTGTTGGTGAAGATGATTTTATATGGCATGATAAAGATGCCGATGTCGGTGTTGGTTATATTATTGATGGTGAAGATGATTTTGTATGGCATGATAAAGATGCCAGTGTCGGTGTTGGTTATATTATTGATGGTGAAGATGATTTTATATGGCATGACAAAGATGCCGGTGTCGGTGTTGGTTATATTATTGATGGTGAAGATTATTTTATATGGCAGAATAAAGATGCCGATGTCAGTGTTGGTTATATTTTTGATGGTGAACGTGACTTTATATGTCATGATAAAGATGCCGATGTCGGTGTTGGTTATATTATTGATGGTGATGATGATTTTATATGGCAGAGTAAATATGCCGATTTCGGTGTTAGTTATATTATTGATGGTGAAGTTGACTTTATATGGTATGATAAAGATGCCGGTGTCGGTGTTAGTAATATTATTGATGTTGAAGTTACTTTATATGGCAGATTAAAGATGCCGATGTCGGTGTTGGTTATATTATTGATGGTGATGATGATTTTATGTCGCCGAATAAAGAAGCCGATGTCGGTGTTGGTTATATTATTGATGGTGTTGATGATTTTAGATGGCAAGATAAAGATGTAGGTGCAGTTGTTTGTTATATTATTAATGGTGAAGATAATTTTAAATGGCATAGTAATGTTGCAAATGTCAGTGTTGGTTATATTATAGCAGCAGAGAGGGTGAACCCTACAAAATTTTGCGACAAAATCGATTAAGGCCTCAGAATGCCAAATGGAACCTTCCTACGAAATCTCATATTTTAACCAAAAAAAATAAAGTCCCCATTTTACAAATGGAGCCTTAGCGATTTTGTCGTAAATACATTGTCATAACCACCCTCAAAATTGCTGCCATCTACGTCGCAAATATGTTGTCATCTCACCCTCCCTGCTGCTGATTAATACAAATTATTTAACCGAATATTTGATCAAGTCCAATACGATATCGTGACCGAGGGTCGTGTAAATTTATTGTTATAAATCCATATGGGACAGACTGAGCATGACTAAAGTAATTTCTAAATTCATTGAAGTCCATATCGGAACACCATGTTTGCCAAATATTTCGTAGCGTATGTGTATCAACGCCATTGAATACAGCAAGAATATTACAGTTATCGCGAACCACTTTTGGAATTTGAGTGTAGCGTTGAGTGACATATATCACGTCAGTGTTTTTATGCCTACCTCGGGAAAATATTCTAGCAGAGTTCTTTTGACTATCTAACATTACATCATCGTACACTACAAGATTATTTATGTCTCCATCGAGGTCATCTACTGATGGTGCATCATTAATATCAGTAATAAAGTCGATTACACTTTCGCCTTTAATTTCATATGCATTTTCATTATAATCTTTTAGCACTTTATAGCACCTTTGATCATCTACGGATGATGCAACTAAATATAATTTATCCCACTTCATAAATCGCATTATCAAATTAAGCAGCAATTGTGTTTTACCCGATCCAGATGGTCCGATTATAATGGCACGGATAGAATTCGGAAGCGCTGCGTGGTGTTTTACTGGTTCTCTTTTTTTAGTCGCTGAAAAGTCAATTATATTCATAACTCTATATATAAATTATGAATCTATATTGTGTTACATGTAAAAAGCGTACTGATACAACCGATCAGACAACCATTACAACTAAAAACAATAGACTAGCGATTACTGGTAAGTGGGTAACATGTGGTACAAAAAAATTTCGATTTTTAAAAAAAAGCAACTCGGAGGTTATATTGCCGCAAAACTTGGAAAACTCCCCTGAACCCCATGGGCAACATACCCCGGAGAAAAAAAAATAATTATTAATATCTATACTTGACAAAGGCTTGATTGTTGATCAGTCTGGATGGTCATAGTCCAGATACAAAACTAATTAATAATATCTATACTTGACAAAGGCTTGATTGTGGAGCAGTCTGGATGGTCATTGTCCGGTTAAAAAGCTAATTAATAATATCTATACTTGACAAAGGCTTGATTGTGGAGCAGTCTGGATGGTCATAGTCCGGTTACAAAGCTAATTAATAAGATATATTCTTGACAATGGCTTGATTGTGGAGCAGTCTGGATGGTCATAGTCCAGTTACAAAGATAATTAATAATATCTATACTTGACAAAGGCTTGATTGTGGAGCAGTCTGAATGGTCATAGTCCAGTTACGAAGCTAATTAATACTATCTATACTTTACAAAGACTTGATTTAGGAGCAGGCTTGATGGTCATAGTCCGGTCACAAAGCTAATTAATAATATCTATACTTGACAAAGGCTTGATTGTGGAGCAGTCTGGATGGTCATTGTCCGGTTAAAAAGATAATTAATAATATCTATACTTGACAAAGGCTTGATTGTGGAGCTGTCTGGATGGGCATAGTCCGGTACCAAATCTAATTAATAAGATCTATACTTGACAAAGGATTAATTGTGGAGCAGATTGTATGGTCATTGCCTGGTTACAAAGCTAATTAATAATATCTATACTTGACAACGGCTTGATTGTGGAGGGGTCTGGATGGTCATAGTCCGGTCACAAAGATAATTAGTAATATCTACACTTGACAAAGACTTGATTGTGGAGCAGTCTGGATGGTCATTGTCCGGTTACAAAGCTAATTATAAATATCTATACTTGACAAAGGCTTGATTGAGGATCAGTCTGGATGGTCATAGTCCAGTTACAAAACTAATTAATAATATCTATACTTGACAAAGGCTTGGTTGTGGAGCAGACTGGATGGTCCTAGTCCGGTAACAAAGCTAATAAATAATATCTAAACTTGACAAAGGCTTGATTCTGAAGCAGTCTCGATGGTCATAGTCCGGTTACAAATCTAATTAATAATATCTATACTTGACAAATGCATGATTGTGGAGCAGTCTGGATGGTCATAATCCGCTCACAAAGCTAATTAAAATTATCTAAACTTGACAAAGGCTTGATTGTGAAGGGGTCTGGATGGTCATAGTCCGGTTACAAAGCTAATTAATAATATCTATACCTGACAAAGGCTTGATTGTGGAGCAGTCTGGATGGTCATAGTCCGGTCACAAAGCTAATTAAAAATATGTAAACTTGACAAAGGCTTGATTGTGGAGCTGTCTGGATGGTCATAGTCCGGTTACAAAGCTAATTAATAATATCTATTCTTGACAAAGGCTTGATTGTGGAGCAGTCTGGATGGTTATAGTCCAGTTACAAAGTTAACTTATAACATCTTTACTTGACAAAGGCTTGATTTTGGAGCAGTCTGGAAGGTCATAGTCCGGTTACAAAGTTAATAAATAATATCTATACTTGACAAAGGCTTGATTTTGGAGCAGTCTGGATGGTCATAGTCCAGTTAAAATGCTAATTAATACAATATAAACTTTACAAAGGCTTGATAGAGGAACAGTCTGGATGGTCATATTCCGGTTACAAAGCTAATTAATAATATCTAAACTTGACAAAGGCTTAATTTTGGAGCAGTCTTAATGGTCATATTTCGGTTACGAAGCAGTCTTAATTAGATTTGGAACCGGACTATGCCTATCCAGACAGCTACACAATCAAGCCTTTGTCAAGTATAGATATTTTTAATTATCTTTTTAACCGGACAATGACCATCCAGACTGCTCAACAATCAAGCCTTTGTCAAGTATAGATATTATTAATTAGCTTTGTGACCGGATTATGACCATCCAAACTGCTCCACAATCAAGCCTTTGTAAAGTATAGATAGTATTAATTAGCTTCGTAACTGGACTATGACCATTCAGACTGCTGCACAATCAAGCCTTTGTCAATATATAGATATTATTAATTAGCTTTGTAACCGGACTATGACCATCCAGACTGGTCCACAATCAAGCCTTTGTCAAATATAGGTATTATTAATTAGGTATGTAACTGGACTATGACCATCCAGACTGCTCTACAATCAAGCTTTTGTCAAGTGTAGATATTATTAATTAGCTTTGAAACCGAAATATGACCATCCAGACTGCTCCGAAATCAAGACTTTGTCAAGTATAGATATTATTACTTAGCTTTGTAACAGGACTATGACCATACAGACTGTTCCACAATCAAGCCTTTGTAAAATTTATATAGTATTTACTAGCTTTTTAACCGGACTATGACCTTCCACACTGCTCCAAAATCAAGCCTTTGTAAAGTATAGATATTATTAATTAGCTTTTTAACTGGACTATGACCATCCAAACTGCTCCACAATCAATCCTTTCTCAAGTATAGATATTATTAATTAGCATTGTAACTGGACTATGACCATCCAGACTGCTATACAATCAAGCCTTTGTCAAGTTTAGATATTATTAATTATCTTTGTAACCGAAATATGACCATCCAGACTGCTCCATAATCAAGCCTTTGTCAAGTTTTGATATTATTAATTAGCTTTGTTACCGGATTATGACCATCCAGACTGCTACACAATCAAGCCTTTGTAAAGTTTATATAGTATGAATTAGCTTTATAACTGGACTATGACCATCCAGACTGCTCCAAAATCAAGCCTTTGTCAAGTATAGATATTACTATTAGCTTTCTAACCGAACTATGACCATCCAGACTGCTCTAAAATCAAGCCATTGTCAAGTATAGATATTATTAATTAGCTTTTTAACTGGACTATAACCATCCAGACAGCTCCACAATAAAGCCTTTGTCAAGTTTACATATTTTTAATTAGCTTTGTGACCGGACTATGACCATCCAGACTGCTCCACAATCAAGCCTTTGTCAGGTATAGATATTATTAATTAGCTTTGTAACCGGACTATGACCATTCAGACCCCTTCACAATCAAGCCTTTGTCAAGTTTCGATAATTTTAATTAGCTTTGTGAGCGGATTATGACCATCCAGACTGCTCCACAATCATGCCTTTGTCAAGTATAGATATTATTAATTAGCTTTGTAACCGGACTATGACCATCGAGACTGCTTCAGAATCAAGCCTTTGTCAAGTTTAGATATTATTAATTAGCTTTGTTACCGGACTAGGACCATCCAGACTGCTCCACAACCAAGCCTTTGTCAAGTATAGATATTATTAATTAGTTTTGTAACTGAACTATGACCATCCAGACTGATCCTAAATCAAGTCTTTGTAAAGTATAGATAGTATTATTTAGCTTCGTAACTGGACTATGACCAAAGAGACTGCTCCACAATCAAGCCGTTGTCAAGTATAGATATTATTAATTAGCTTTGTAACAAGGCAATGACCATACAAACTGCTCCACAATTAACCCTTTGTCAAGTATAGATCTTATTAATTAGATTTGGTACCGGACTATGCCCATCCAGACAGCTCCACAATCAAGCTTTTGTCAAGTATAGATATTATTAATTATCTTTTTAACCGGACTAAGACCATCAAGCCTGCTCCTAAATCAAGTCTTTGTAAAGTATAGATAGTATTAATTAGCTTCGTAACTGGACTATGACCATTCAGACTGCTCCACAATCAAGCCTTTGTCAAGTAAAGATATTATTAATTATCTTTGTAACTGGACTTTGACCATCCAGACTGCTCCACAATCAAGCCATTGTCAAGAATATATATTATTAATTAGCTTTGTAACCGGACTATGACCATCAAGACTGCTCCACAATCAAGCATTTGTCAAGTATAGATATTATTAATTAGCTTTTTAACCGGACAATGACCATCCAGACTGCTCCACAATCAAGCCTTTGTCAAATATTGATATTATTAATTAGCTTTGTAACCATACTATGACCATCAAGACTGCTCCACAATCAAGACATTGTCAAGAATATATATTATCAATTAGCTTTGTACCCGGACTATGACCATCCAGACTGCTCCACAATCAAGCATTTGTCAACTATAGATAATATTATTCAGCTTTGTAACTCGACTTTGACCATCAAGACTGCTCCACAATCAAGACTTTGTCAAGTATAGATATTATTAATTACCTTTGTAACTGGATTAAGACAATCCAGACCGCTCCAATATCAAGACTGTATCAACTATAGTTATTATTAATTAGCTTTGTAACCGGACTATGACCCTCCATACTGCTCCACAATCAGGTATTTGTCAAGTATAGATATTAATAATTAGCATTGTAACTGGACTATGACCATCCAGACTGCTCCACAATGAAGCCTTTGTCAAGTATAGATATTATTAATTAGCTTTGTAACTGGACTTTGACCATCCAGACTGCTCCACAATCAAGATTTTGTCAAGTATGGATATTATTAATTAGCTTTGTAACCGGACAATGACCATCCAGACTGCTCCAAAATCAAGCCTTTGTCAAGTATAGATATTATTAATTAGCTTTGTAACCGGACTATGACCATCTAGACTGCTCCAAAATCAAGCAATTGTCAAGTTTAGATATTACTAATTAGCTTTGTAACCGGACTATGACCATCAAGACTGCTCCACAATCAAGCCTTTGTCAAATATAGATATTATTAATTTGCTTTGTAACGGGACAATCACCATCCAGACTGCTCCACAATCAAGGCTTTGCCAAGTTTAGATATTATTAATTAGCTTTGTGACCGGACTATGACCATCCAGACTGCCACACAACCAAGACTTTGTCAAGTATAGATATTATTAATTAGTTTTGTAACTGGATTATGACCATCCAGACTGATCCACAATCAAGCCTTTGTCAAGTATAGATATTAATGATTAGCTTTGTAACCGGACAGTGACCATCAAAACTGCTCCACAACCAAGCCTTTGTCAAATATAGATATTATTAATTAGATTTGTAACTGGACTATGACAATCCAGATTGCTCCACAATCAAGCCTTTGGCACGTATAGAAATTATTAATTAGCTTTGTAACTGGATTATGACCATCCAGACTGCTCTACAATCAAGCCTTTGTCAAGTTTAGGTATTATTAATCAGCTTTGTAACGGAAATATGACCATCAGGACTGCTCCAAAATCAAGCGTTTGTCAAGTTTAGATATTATTAATTAGCTTCGTAACCGGACTATGACCATCCAGACAGTTCCACAATCAAGCCTTTTGTAAAGTTTATATAGTATTAACTAGCTTTTTACCTGGACTATGACCATCCAGACTGCTCCACAATCAAGCCTTTGTCAAGTATAGATATTATTAATTAGCTTTGTGACCGGATTATGACTATTCAGACTGATCCACAATCAAGACTGTGTAAAGTGTAGATAGTATTAATTAGCTTCGTAACTGGACTATGACCATCCAGACTGCTCCACAATCAAGCCTTTGTCAAGAATAGATATTATTAATTAGCTTTGTAGCTGGACTATGACCATCCAGACTGCTCCACAATCAAGCCTTTGTCAACTTTAGATATTTTTAATTAGCTTTTTGACCGGACTATGACCATCCATACTGCTCCACAATCAAGCCTTTATCAAGTATAGATATTATTAATTAGTTTTGTAACCGAACTATTGACGATCCAGTCCCCTGCACAATCAAGCCTTAAAAAAGTATAGATAGTATTAATTAGCTTTGTAACTGGACTATGACCATTCAGACTGCTCCACAATCAAGCCTTTGTCAAGTAAAGATAATATTATTTAGCTTTGTAACTGGACTATGAACATCCAGACTGATCCTCTATCAAGCCTTTGTCAAGTATAGATATTAATAATTAGCTTTGTAACCGGACAATGTCCATCCAGACTGCTCCACAATCAAGCCTTTGTCAAGTTCAGATATTATTAATTAGCTTTGTGACCGGACTATGACCATCCAGACTGCTACACAACCAAGCCTTTGTCAAGTATAGATATTATTAATTAGTTTTGTAACTGGATTATGACCATCCAGACTGATCCACAATCAAGCCTTTCTCAAGTATAGATATTAATGATTAGCTTTGTAACCGGACAGTGACCATCCAGACTGCTCCTCAATCAAGCCTTTGTCAATTTTAGATATTATTAATTAGCATTGTGACCGGACTATGACCATCCAGACAGCTCCACAATCAAGCCTTTGTCAAGAATATATCTTATTCATTAGTTTTGTAACCAGACTATGACCATCCCGACCACTCCAAAATCAAGACTTTCTCAAGTATAGATAGTATTAATTAACTTTGTAACCGGACTATGATCACACAGACTGCTCCACAGTCAAGTCTTCGTCAAGTTTAGATTTTATTAATTAGCTTTTTGACCGGATTATGACCATCCAGACTGCTCCACAATTAAGCCTTTTTCAAGTAAAAATATTATCCATCCAGACTGCTCCATAATCAAGCCTTTGTCAAGTGTAGATATTATTAATTAGCTTTGTAACCGGACTATGACCATCCAGACTGCTCCACAATCAAGCCTTTGTCAAGTATAGATATTATTATTAGCTTTGTAACCATACAATGTCCATCCAGACTGCTCCACAATCAAGCCTTTGTCAAGTTTAGATATTAATAATTAGCTTTGTGACCGGACTATGACCATCCAGACTGCTCCACAACCAAGCCTTTGTCAAATATAGATATTATTAATTAGATTTGTAACTGGACTATGACAATCCAGATTGCTCCAAAATCAAGCCTTTGTCACGTATAGAAATTATCAATTAACTTTTTAACTGGATTATGACCATCCAGACTGCTCTACAATCAAGCCTTTGTCAAGTTTAGGTATTATTAATTAGCTTTGTAACCGAAATATGACCATCAGGACTGCTCCAAAATCAAGCGTTTGTCAAGTTTAAATATTATTAATTAGCTTTGTAACCGGACTCTGACCATCCAGTCTGTTCCACAATCAAGCCTTTTGTGAAGTTTATATAGTATTAACTAGCTTTTTACTAGGACTATGACCATCCAGACTGCTCCACAATCAAGCCTTTGTCAAGTATAGATATTATTAATTAGCTTTGTGACCGGACTATGACCATTCAGACTGCTCCACAATCAAGACTGTGTAAAGTATAGATAGTATTCATTAGCTTCGTAACTGGACTATGACCATCCAGACTGCTCCACAATCAAGCCTTTGTCAAGAATAGATATTATTAATTAGCTTTGTAGCTGGACTATGACCATCCAGACTGCTCCACAATCAAGCCTTTATCAACTTTAGATATTTTTAATTAGCTTTGTGACCGGACTATGACCATCCATACTGCTCCACAATCAAGCCTTTATCAAGTGTAGATATTATTAATTAGTTTTGTAACCGGACTATGACCATCCAGTCACCTCCACAATCAAGCCTTAAAAAAGTATAGATAGTATTAATTAGATTTTTAACTGGACTATGACCATTCAGACTGCTCCACAATCAAGCCTTTATCAAGTATAGATAATATTATTTAGCTTTGTAACTGGACTATGACCATCCAGACTGCTCCACAATCAAGCCATTGTAAAGAATATATATTTTTAATTAGCTTTGTAACCGGACTATGACCATCCAGACTGCTCCACAATCAAGCATTTGTCAACTATAGATATTATTAATTAGCTTTGTAACTGGATTATGACCATCTAGACTGCTCCAAAATCAAGCCTTTGTCAACTATAGATATTATTAATTAGCTTGTTAACTCGACTATGACCATCCATACTGCTCCACAATCAGGCATTTGCCAAGTATAGATAATAATAATTAGTATTGTAACTGGACTCTGACCATCCAGACTGCTCCACAATCAAGCCTTTGTCAAGTGTAGATATTATTAATTAGCTTTGTAACCGGACAATGACCATCCAGACTACTCCAAAATCAAGCCTTTGTCAAGTATATATATTACTAATTAGCTTTGTAACTGGACTTTGACCATCCAGACTGCTCCAAAATCAAGCCTTTGTCAAGTATAGATGTTATAATTTAGCTTTGTAACTGGACTATGACCATGCAGACTGCTCCACAATCAAGCCTTTGTCACGACTAGATATTATTAATTAGCTTTGTAACCGGAAAATGACCATCCAGACTGCTCCACAATCAAACCTTTGTCAAGTATAGATATTATTAATTAGCTTTGTAACCGGACTATGACCATCCAGACAGCTCCACGATAAAGCCTTTGTCAAGTTTAGATATTTTTAATTAGCTTTGTGACCGGATTATGACCATCCAGACAGCTCCACAATCAAGCCTTTGTCAAGTATAGATATTATTAATTAGCTTTGTAACCGGACTATAAGCATCAAGACTGCTCCACAATCAAGCCTTTGTCAAGTTTAGATATTATTAATTAGCTTTGTTACCGGACTATGACCATCCAGACTGCTCCACAACCAAGCCTTTTTCAAGTATAGATATTACTAATTAGTTTAGTAACTGGACTATGACCATCCAGATTGATCCTCAATCAAGCCTTTGTCAAGTATAGAATTTAATAATTAGCTTTGTAACCGGACAATGTCCATCCAGACTGCTCCACAATCAAGCCTTTGTCAAGTTCAGATATTATTAATTAGCTTTGTGACCGGACTATGACCATCCAGACCCCTCCACAATCAAGCCTTTGTCAAGTATAGATATTATTAATTAGCTTTGTAACCAGGCAATGACCATCCAGACTGCTCCAAAATCAATCCTTTGTCAAGCATAGATCTTAATAATTAGATTTGGAACCGGACTATGCCAATCCAGACAGCTACACAATCAAGCCTTTGTCAAGTATAGATATTATTAATTAGCTTTGTGACCGGACTATGACCATTCAGACTGCTCCACAATCAAGACTGTGTAAAGTATAGATAGGATTAATTAGCTTCGTAACTGGACAATGACCATTCAGACTGCTCCACAATCAAGCCTTTGTCAAGTATAGATATTATTAATTAGCTTTGTAACCGGACTATGACCATCCAGACTACTACACAATCAACCATTTGTCAAGTATAGATATTATTAATTAGCTTTTTAACCGGACAATGACCATCCAGACTGCTCCACAATCAAGCCTTTGTCAAGTATAGATATTATTAATTAGCTTTGTAACCATACTATGACCATCAAGACTGCTCCACAATCAAGCCTTTGTCAACTATAGATATTATTAATTAGCTTTGTAACCGGACTAAGACAATCCAGACTGATCCACAATCAAGCCTTTGTCAAGTATAGATATTAATAATTAGCTTTGTAACCGGACAATGACCATCCAGACTTCTCCACAATCAAGCCTTTGTCAAGTTTAGATATTATTAATTAGCTTTGTGACCGCATCATGACCATCCAGACCCCTCCACCATCAAGCCTTTGTCAAGTATATGTAGTATTAATTAGCTTTGTAACTGGACTATGACAATCCAGATTGCTCCACAATCAAGCCTTTGTCACGTATAGATGTTTTTAATTAGATTTGTAACTGGATTATGACCATCCAGACTGCTCCACAATCAAGCCTTTGTCAACTATAGATATTATTAATTAGCTTTATAACCGGACTATTACCCTCCAGACTGCTCCACTATCAAGCCTTTGTCATGTATAGATATTATTAATTAGCATCTTAACTGGACTATGACCATCCAAACTGCTTCAATATCAATCCTTTCTCAAGTATAGATATTATTAATTAGCTTTGTAACTGGACTATGACCATCCATACTCCTCTACAATCAAGCCTTTGTCAAGTTTAGATATTATTAATTAGCTTTGTAACCGGAATATGACGATCCAGACTGCTCCAAAATCAAGCCTTTGTCAAGTTTAGATATTATTAATTAGCTTTGTAACCGGACTATGACCATCCAGACTGTTCTTCAATCGAGACTTCATAAAGATTATATAGTATTAATTACCTTTTTAACTTGACTATGACCATTCAGACTGCTCCAAAATCAATCCTTTGTCAAGTATAGATATTATTAATTAACTTTGTAACCGGACTATGACCTTTCAGACTGCTCCAAAATCAAGCCTTTGTCAAGTATATAAGTTATAAGTTAGCTTTCTACCTGGACTATGACCATCCAGGCTGCTCCACAATTAAGCCTTTGTCAAGAATAGATATTATTAATTAGCTTTGTAACCGGACTATGACCATCCAGACTGCTCCACAATCAAGCCTTTGTCATGTTTAGATATTTTATTTAGCTTTGTGACCGGACTGTGACCATCCAGACTGCTCCACAATCAATCCTTTGTCAAGTATAGATATTATTAATTAGCTTTGTAACCGGACTATGACCATCAAGACTGCTCTACAACCAAGCCTTTGTCAAGTATAGTTATTATTAATTAGTTTTGTAACTGGACAATGACCATCCAGACTGATCCTCAATCAAGCCTTTGTCAAGTATAGATATTAAAAATTAGCTTTGTAACCGGACAATGACCATCCAGACTGCTCCACAATCAAACCTTTGTCACGTTTAGATATTATTAATTAGCTTTGTGACCGGACTATGACCATCCAAACCCCTCCACAATCAAGCCTTTGTCAAGTATAGATATTATTAATTCGCTTTGTAACCAGGCAATGACCATCCAGACTGCTCTACAATCAATCCATTGTCAAGTATAGATCTTATTAATTAGATTTGGAACCGGACTATGCTCATCCAGACAGCTCCACAATCAAGCCTTTGTCAAGTATAGATATTATTAATTTTTTTTTAACCGGACAATTACCATCCAGAATGCTCCACAATCAAGCCTTTGTCAAGTATAAATATTATTAATTAGCTTTGTAACAGGACTATGACCATTCAGACTGCTCCACAATCAATCCTTTGTCAAGTATAGATATTATTAATTAGTTTTGTAACCGGACAATGAACATCCTGACTGCTCCACAAACAAGCCTTTGTCAAGTATAGATATTATTAGTTAGCTTTGTAACCGGAATATGACCATCCAGACTGCTCCACAATCAAGCCTTTGTCAAGTATATGTAGTATTAATTAGCTTTGTAACTGGACTTTGACAATCCAGATTGCTCCATAATCAAGCCTATGTCACGTATAAATAGTATTAATTAGTTCTTTAACTGGACTATGACCATCCAAACTGCTCCACAATCAATCCTTTGTCAAGTATAGATATTATAGGTTAGCTTTGTAACTGGATTATGACCATCCAGACAGCTCCACAATCAAGCCTTTGTCAAGAATAGATATTATTAATTAGCTTTGTAAGCGGACTATGACCATCCAGACTGCTCCACAATCAAGCCTTTGTTAAGTTTAGATATTTTTAATTAGCTTTGTGACCGGACTATGTCCATGCATACTGCTCTACAATCAAGCCTTTGTCAAGTATAGATATTATTAATTAGCTTTGTGACCGGACTATGACCATCCAGACATCTCCACAATCAAGCCTTTGAAAAGTATAGATAGTATTAATTAGCTTTGTAACTGGACTATGACCATTCAGACTGCTCCACAATCAAGCCTTTCTCAAGTATAGATATTATTAATTAGCTTTGTTACTGGACTATGACCATTCAGACGGCTCCACAATCAAGCCTTTCTCAAGTATAGATATTATTAATTAGCTTTGTAACTGGACTATGACCATCCAGGCTGCTCCACAATCAAGCATTTGTCAACTATAGATATTATTAGTCAGCTATGTAACTCGACTATGGCCATCCAGACTGCTCCACAATCAAGAAATTGTCAAGTATAGATATTATTATTTACCTTTGTAACTGGATATTGACCATCCAGACTGCTCCAAAATCAAGCCTTTGTCAACTATAGATATTATTAATTAGCTTAGTAACTTGACTACGACTCTCCATTCTGATCCACAATCAGGCATTTGTCAAGTATAGATATTAATAATTAGCATTGTAACTGGACTATGACCATCCAGATTGCTCCACAATCAAGCCTTTGTCAAGTATAGATATTATTAATTAGCTTTGTAACTGGACTTTGACAATCCAGACTGCAACACAATCAAGATTTTGTCAAATATAGATATTATTAATTAGCTTTGTAACCGGACAATGACCATCCAGACTGCTCCAAAATCAAGCCTTTGTCAAGTATAGATATTATTAATTAGCTTTGTAACCGGTCTATGACCATCTAGACTGCTCCAAAATCAAGCCATTGTCAAGATTAGATTTTATTAATTAGCTTTTTGACCGGATTATGACCATCCATTCTGCTCCACAATTAAGCCTTGGTCAAGTATAAATATTATTAATTGGCTTTGTAACCGGACTATGCCCATCCAGACTGCACCTCAATCAAGCCTTTGTCAAGTATAGATATTATTAATTAGCTTTGTAACCGGACTATGACCATCAAGACCAAGATTGTTATTTTTTCTGTCTACGGTGAATTGTCGAGGGTCTTTATCCGAATACTGCCAGTGCATTATACAATTGCAACTGGCGCTGTGATTATTCTGTTGTTCTTTTAATGCGATTATTACTTCAGCATCAATATCAAATTCTCGTTGTTTTTTTTTTGTCCTGCTGTTTGAAACCAGAGAGTTTTTTATTAATGATGGTAATATCATTGTTATCATCGTTTGCATTAAAATCATCATCGAAAAAAATTCTTCGTAGTTGATTTATTCGTCTTACTCTGGACACTGCGAGATAGACTAATTTTGACCATTCAATGCGATTATCAACTATCCAAACAATTGTATCCGTGATGGTCAATCCTTGTGACGAGTGTGTTGTTGTTACATAACCAAGCGTCCATGGTGATTTATCAGCGCATAATGCATCTTCTACAGTATTGATATCAACTAGCACAATATTATTCAACACTAGAATCTTTTTCTCCGTCTGGCCTGGAATTTCAACTTCAATATTCTGCTTTCGTGTATCCAATGGTCTATAACACAAAGGTACTGGAAATGTTGGGAATTTTTTCTTGTGTAGCTCAAACAACTTTTTCTGAAGTGTATCTCTGACTATCTTTCTACTTGCTACTACAAAATCATTTGGTCTCCATGTTTCCCAAAAATCATTCATAGGCGTTTCAGAAATTATTTCACGCGCTACTTCACATTGAATTCTATCGGGTTGTAATCTAATTAGTTTTTTAAACTCACGTAACTGCTCATCGAGTGCTCTATAGTCAGTATCAATTTCTTCGTAATAATCAACAAATCCTTTTAACCAATTATGTGGACTTCTACCAACAAATGGTGGTGGTTGACCATGATCGCCGCACAATATAACTTTTGTATTATTTTGCAATAACCAATCAAGAAACATTTTTAATACATCTTCTGAAACCGTACATGCTTCATCCCAAATAATAACCGCTGGAATAAATCTCTCACCCATTCGCTCAGGAGTCCAAGCATCACCCTTGTATCGAAAAAAACTATGATACGTGCAAGCTTCAACGGAAAATCCTTTGGATTTTTGGCGTTGTTTGATCTCTCTCGCTAGTCTATGGGTTGGTGTGAGTACAATCATGGATGTTCTCTCTTGATATAATTCTATCACACGTGTTGTCTTTCCAGATCCACCACAACCGTTTAAATAAACTGTTTTATATCTACAAATTGGATCTGATATCGGTGGCTCTTTAGACATAGAAAATCCTTCGGATTTTTCACTGATAGAATTATTGTTCTTCAGGTAACTGCTTTTAATCTCAACGTCTGCTGATTCAGAATAATCGCGTTGTATTTCACGTTTAATTCGCCATGTTCCCCAAGTCTCTTCGCTATTAGTAAATTTAGTTACCTCTTTGATATATTTTTTATCGACATACATTGAATCAATTGCAACTCTAACTGCTATACTAGGAAATCGTTTTATCATTGCAAATAAATTGATAGATGCATAACCCAGCATAGAAGCTCTCAAATGTAGATATGCAGAGCTTTCTCCATCACTGTAAGTAACAATTCTACCTAACTTTGTTTTATTGGACAAGAAGGCTGTTTTACAATTTGCGTATCTATTTTTCTCTACTGCATCTTTAATAACGAAGTCGTATTCGGCATCATCTATAATCAATCGTGAGGATTGTCTTTTAAAGTTGAATTTTTTCCACCTTGTGTAAATTTACCGATTATTCTTCGGCCAAGATCCTTTGCTTCATTATTTCGTTGATTAAATATCTTTTTTGACCATTTAATGATGTACTCCTCGTCAGCATCAATATGTTTTCTAGACTTATCGATTATACTATCAAGACATTCTGGTTCTGGTAACCAGACATTGGTTTGTTTTTGATATGAGATAATCGCTTCGCTGACAATCAACAAAACTAACATTTTACAATCAATCATATATCGCAATAACACTATTGGTAACCACATCCTTTCAGCCATGTCTCTACCAATCCAAACATAACAACACGGATGAAGTCCTTCAGCGAATTCAAATGATACTATGCGAGCAAAACCGTCAAATCAAAAACAGGCAGTGGTCCATTAATAGCAACTCGAGTCATTTCATGTGTGGGATGTCCAAACCGTTTAAAATACTCACCAGCGAATCCATATCCTAGAAAACTTCCTGGATAACAGGCAACGATATCAACTGATATCATACTTTCACGATTGTACTTAACGTTCCATAGACCGCCATGATAATATTCCAAACAGCTGGATTGAACATCCTGTAAAAACTCTTTTCGTGTTGGTTTCCAATTATTTTTCTTTCTTGCAAAATGAGCTGCAACCGATGGAATTGTAAAACAATTTGTAAGTAACTGTTCGTAATCGTCGGATTTTCCATTAAAAACGCTAGAGTTTTCACCGAGACTTATTGCTAGATTTTTCATCCTATTATGTAGACTTTCAGTACGATATAATTCACCGTTAGGTCTCACAAATTGATTGAATTGACATTCTTCATCTTCAAAACTATGAAGTAGCCATACTGATACAGGGTCGTTTTTACACAAACTATCAATAGCATCGAATAATCTTTCTTCAGTGAGAATACCATCCTTGGTGAATTCTTCTGGGATATACTTCACTGTTCTGTCTCGCGGGAATATTGTAATCGTGGATGTCCATGCGTGCTTGTTATGATCAATAATTTTGATTGGAGCTCCGTTTTTATTGTATTTCGATTCGTATAATACTTCGCCGGTTATCGTTGAAACGGTTATCGGAAATCTCAACGACTTTTCCATCTAGCTATATCGGAAATAGTTGCTCCGTTCTCTTTCATTGTTAGCTCCCATTGATCTATTTTTTTACGTCTTAGATCGGTTAATTTATTCCCACGGAGTGCATTTGTAAAGTGTTCTATGACACGTTGTGCCACACAATTGAGTGGTTTTTCCACTGACGTTGACTGTTCCATTGTCAGGTTTCTTATTTATCGGATACATCCCATAAACAATTGTTTTTTTCAGAATACGCTTTTTCATAGTATGGTTTATCAATTCCAGTTAACAGCCTTGGTATGGAATTACGGCTAACAATGACTGTTCTCTTATCTTTGAGAATTGGTTCAAACTTGTCTCTTATAACCCATTCGCCCGATTCCAAATTGATAATGAATTTCACTCTGAGAAAATACCGTTTGTTGTCAAGTTGTGATAGTATCATAGCTGCTGTTTTATCATTCATTCTAGCATCAACAACACCATCGATTTTAAATGTTGACCAGGTGTGTGATGCGCCGTCTTGATTAAACTCATTAACACAATCTCGTATTTTTTCTAATCAGACTTCTATTATTTATTCTCTCTTTTGGTACATCTTCGAGAGTTCTATCAAGATTGAATTTAATATTTTTCCAAGGCTTGATTGTCGATAATCTCTTGAATTCTTCATTCATATAAATAAGACAAGTATTTAAATAGAAAATTTTGTTTATATATAATGAATCACTGCAAATGGCTTATGATTGGATCAGTAACTCCATGTAATAAATCATGTAGAGGTGAATTCTGTGGATATCACTTACAGAGTGTCAGAAATAATTCGACAGGCCCGGCACCATGCATAAATTGTGGGGTGGGTGTGAGAGGAAAATCACAATTATGTATCAATTGTGGGGGTAAGTGGTTTAGAGAATTGAAACGTTATTATGATAAACGAATAAAAAACGCTATCATTGACCCTAACCATGACTCTGTCAAAGACAAAATCATAAAAACTCCTCAAGACTACATTAATAGATTTATAATTAAAGCAAATGATGAATTAGACAAATAGTATTATTATATATAAATGGAGCAAGAATTCATACCACATCCAATACTCGTTAATTATGAAATATCTGCTGATGGTGATCTTAGAAACCGCAGACTGAAAAACCCAATTGGTTTTGTTAATAATCAAGGATACTTGAAATTTGCTGCTGGAAGAAAGAACTATTACGTTCACAGAATTGTCTATGAAGCATTTTATGGATTGATTAAAGATGGTAATGTTATTGATCATATTGACTCCAATCCCTTAAATAACGCGATTTCCAATTTACAATGCATTTCTCAAAGAGAGAATACAAAAAGAGGAAAGACAGGGAAATACTCAAAACGACGCAGGGGAGTTAAATCATTTGATACAACGACGAATGAAGAAAGAGTTTTTCATTCAATGAATGCTGCGGGAAAATATTTTTTGGTATATGTATTTCTTCAGTACAAAGAGTTGCTGAAGGGATTTATCAAACAGCTATCTCATAGAAAAATGGACATAGAATAAAGTTTTCCTATTTACAAGATAACGCTCAATAGTGAGTTATGCTATTTTAGTCATTTTTGCATGATTTTACAATTCAGATCAATTACCACAGGGCAAAGTAGTCGATTTTCCATAGGACAAAACACTAAAAACGTTTCGCGCGTTAATATCATTGTGTACATATATTTTTTTTCAAAATTTATTCGCAATATTCACGTATATATGCATTAAAAAAGTAAATGACAATAACTGGAACAGCCGTAACAGCCACATAAATAAATAGTAAATATGGTTATTGTACCGACACGCGCGCGTGTAACACAAGACACTGGGTCAAGGTTCTATTAATAGATTTTTTAAAAATCCCAATTACAAAGACAGCGTTAACAGCGCTGTTTAGATTTTGTATGAAAATGAAATTACTTTGTAACTACAAATAAAATAGATTGTATGTGAGGGTCAAAATAGTAAAGCGCATTACATGTAAGTTAGTTTTTTAGTGTGGTAGCGCTACATGTAATAAAATTATAAATGACACAGAAAAATATCATTCTCGAATAGCAGGTCCTGAATTGACAGGGATTTCCCGATGACAGAGTTATCTCGTCATGTAAATCCATTATTATTACGATTATTTAATCGTAATATTATAGAAATTAATATAAAAATTGCTATTATTTAACAGTTGTATTTCTTGTTTTAATGTTTTATTTAAATATTTAGTTTCCATTGAAATTACTACACAATTTTCACTATGAAATGCTAGGGAAATAAATACACACTTGCTTATCGATACCGGTCTTATTATCACCTTATATATAATAAGAGCCGTAATAAGTTTGGGGCTTTAAACGAAGCCTAATTTGCCAATCAAAACTCCCACGCCATTGACATGGTGTGGTTGAATTTTTTCAACTGCAACCATGGTTAATTTCTTGGGTTGCTTTTGATTGGTAGATTGGGTGTAATAAGTTTCCGCCCCGTCGTTTCATGTTTGTATCGTCCTGCACTGTCCCTATCATACTATCCTATAATCTCATTGTATATATAACCATCCTAATGTAATGTACTGTCCCTAGTATATATAATATCATCCTATATAATCGCATTGTATATATATATCATCCTATATAATCTCATTGCATATATATCATCCTATATAATCTCATTGTATATATCTAAATAAATTCCAAGTCATATATGTTCAATGTTTGTAAAGAAATCACTTGGATTTTACGTCTAATGCCTATATAACCCGCCCTTGAACTCGATTGGGGGGTTAGGGTATTGTATAAGTCTTTAATGTGTGCCCTCCCTTGCCTCGGAACTCGAATGAGGAAGGGACAGGCATTGTATATGTTTTTTTTTGTATATGAATATCTTCGATAAAAATATTTTAAAGATAAGAAAATACATTATTAATAATATTCAATAAATGGAATTTCAAGATATTACATCTATCATCACAGAAATATCAAATTTAAGAAATCAAGGAATCGTACTTTCTGAATTTTTGAATGAAGACAGACTTTTGAATAAATTTGAACAAATTAATATACAATTGAAACATGGAGGATATGTCCTACCTAAAATGTATTCACTGATAAAAAGAATCCAAAAAGTGGTTAATGTTTCTTTGTATAACAATGATATTAATTTATTCATTCGGCTATTTAGTATAGTTGAAGCAATTAGAAAGAAACTCGGGGAACAGTACCAAGTTCGGTCAGAGATTGCTTTGAAAGTGAAATCTATAAGACGTTTGATTGATGCAAGCATTGAAACCCACAATTGAAAAAACGTTAGCATTTTCAATAATGACATCAGAAACATTAACTACCAGACTAGCCCGTGAGAGGTTAGCATTACGGAAAAAGTTTATACCAATTCGAGATAACGTGCGAGATAAACTACAACTTAGACAACAAGCGCAGACTGACTTTTCTATTGGGAGTGAACAGCTTTTTACTCCTGTAACTAAAGCCACTAAAGATATGAAACTTGCAACAGAACGTGCTATATACGGCGACATCCCTAAAGAGGGAGCAGTACCTATTATTGATGTATTGGGAAAGATTGCTACAGAAACTGAAAAAACCAAGGAGGGGATAAAACAGCTTTCAGGTGAGTTACAAACTCAGCGAGAAATACAACAAATGGGTAATATTGATACTGATTATGATCCCGTTAAAAAAAGTGTTTCTTTTAACGAGAAATTCACTGATGAAGCTATAGAAGAAATCAGACGAATTCAATTGCTGAAACCTGATGACTATGCGTCATTTGGTGACTTCGCTATAAAAAGTTATTATAACAGAAAGGAATTTTTAAAAGACAAGTATAAAAAACACAATAAAACGAGATCAATGGGTGGAATGGTTTTTTAAAATTAATAAAAATGAACCCGGCAATTTAAATAAGGATACATTGGATTACAGAGCTTTTCAAATGGGAGTTAATAGGTATGGTATACAACAACAACAACAAAAAGAACAACTAAAAGAACAAAGAAAAGAACAACAACAAGGTCGAGGTCGAGGTCGAGGTCGAGGTCGAGGTCGAGGTCGAGGTCGTGGTCGAGGTCGACAATCTCCAGAAATTCAAAACGTTTCCGAACCAGCTCCAGAAATTCAAAACGTTTCCGAACCAGCTCCAGAAATTCAAAACGTTTCCGAACCAGCTCCAGAAACTCAAAACATTTCCGAATCAGAAAGTTCTTCAGGAGAGGGTTATGGAAGTTCTCATCATGATTCTCATATATGTCCTAGTAATATCATTAATGATATATCACGACTTGAGGTTCTTATGGGAGGTAAGCGAGCTGGGAATAACTCAGTCGAAATAACTAATGAAGCATTTGATATTTGCAGACGATTATTCCAAGGTGGGATAATTGATATTCATACGTATCGAGAACTCTTGGATGAGTTAATGGACGGAATTCCAGGGGAATTTAGTGGTTATTATAGCGATTGAAATTTCTAAATGCTTGCATTTAGAAATTACAAAGTCATTTCAAATAAGATGATAGTACACTATAATCACAATAAACCAACAAACGTGTATGTAGTAAACTCAAGATTGCCCGTTTATCACGCATACTATGGAGACGGCCTTGGAAATACCATAGCGGGTTTATTCACAGGAATAGCCCCAAAAGTAGCACCAATTGCTAAACAATTAGCGATGAAAGCCATTGATGTTATTCGTAATAAGGGAATTAACGCTGTTGGAGATCTTGCAGGAACGGCCTTTTCTACCGCAAAGAATAGAATAACGTCATTGGTGAAATCTAGATTCGGACAAAAACCACCGCAAATAGTTTCAACACCGCTACCTTCAACAACAATGATGCCTGCAAATGTTAGTAAAGTGATAAATAACGCAGTGGAACAAAAACTCGCATCATTAGCAATGACTTCACCAGATAGTAGTAATATTGCAAGTATGATAGCGGGAAGCGGTCTTGGAGGAAATCGTAAAAATGTCAGACGAAAAAGAAAATGATAGCATTACTACATTTAGAAAAACGATAGTGTTTTAGTATAAATGGCATTTTAAAAAATCGCTGATCCAGCGTTTGATATGGCAGCATCGGTGAATAAAGATGATTCTAAAATTAACTATCAGTATTATGCCTATCCTGCAAGAGAGCCTAATCAACGAGGGAGAGTTGAACTTCAAGTTCCAGATACAAGTAGATACTTTTTGCCGTGTGAGGCGTTTATTGAAGTAGAAGGAGAGCTTGTAACAGATGTTGCAGCTGATACACCATATGGGAATGACCCAAATATCCGAGTTGGTTTTGTAAATAATGGTATTATGGCGCTATTTAACAGTGCAAGATATATCATTGATGGAAAAGAAATTGAATCTATAAAACAAGATGTTGATATTGCAACAACAATAATCGGACTTGCGAGATATTCTGATGATTATACAAAGTCGGTAGGTCCGTCTATGATGTTTGCTAAGGATACTTCTGATCATGCTGACCATATCCAGTTTATTAAAGTACGAACTGCGAGAGCTACTGCAGAAGCTGATCAACAACTCGCAGCTAATCTAGACCGTGAAGATAGACCAGCCGCTGAATTCGACATTTTAAAAAAGGTCAATGGTAATTTCAATCTAGGATTTGCTACACGAAATGGAACATTGAAAGGACAGCATCGACGGTTTTCATGTGCAATTCCGTTACATCACATATTCGGATTTTGTAGAAATGTCAGAAAAGTCATCTATGGAGCAAAGCATACGGTTGTGTTAGTGCGAAAGGAGAATGACAATGATGCAATCTGGCATGCTAATGGTGTTGATGATGGGAAAGTCATGTTAAATAAATTGGTTCTATGGATACCCGTCTTGACACCAGCAGTTACAATAGAGCAACAATTACTATCGTTTATGGACACAGGTGGAAAATCATTGCTAAGTTGGCTAACAACAACGACTGACACGAAGCAGGATAATGTAAATCGCACATTTACATGGCACTTAGCATCAAAACAAGGTGTTTCAGCTCCACGTCATATCTTTATAGCGTTACAGGATGCAAATCGAGTGGGTCGTCAATTATCCAGTCATATGATATTTGATAAATTAGGAGTAAGTGAAGTTTCGTTGAGAATAAACGGACAACAAGAGCCAGCAGAGATTGTACAGCTTAATTATGAAAACAACAACGTAGCACGTTTATATCATAGAATATTGTCGTATATGGGTCGTGATCAAAATGTTGATACTGGTTTGCAAATATCGTAAATTGATTTTGAAAAACACTATCCGATTTATTACTTTTCATTGGAACATCTTGACATGATGAGACAATCTGTTGTTGATATATACTTCTAAGCTCGAGTACAACGCCCTGCTGGTTTAGCAGATTATAGAGCAGTTGCTGTCATTCTCAGTGATAAATCAATGTTGTTAGAAGGAGTTGGCGGACGAATGAGACTTATTGATGCACTAGTGGAAAACATGTAATGTTTTCAAAACTCATTTGATTTCCCAAACATGTAGTTAGGATTTTCACAATAAGATCAATTAAATGTGTAAATTACGTTTTAGAGTAGAATGACATATAGTATTGTTAATGTCCAGTTGACTGATGGTCAGGTCAAGAAATTGAAATCAAAGTCGGCAAAAGAATGTGGAACCACAATAACGCTGAAACCCACTCAAATGTCCGGTGGTGCACATAAATTATCATTGACAGATCGTCAAATAAAGCATTTCAATGATGCGCTAAAGAACAAACGAGGAGTTCAAATTGATTTTTCGAAAGCAGCAATCGCCAGTATGATTAAATCAGGTGGTATATTCCCGCTGTTAGCTGCTATTCCAGCATTGATTGCAGTGGCTGCCCCAGCGGTTGCGAAGGCGGCAACGTTAGGAGCCGTTGGTACTGCTGCAGGAATGGCCCTGAAAAAAGCTACTAGGAATGGCTATAAAAAAAGGAAAGGGTCTAAGACTACCAGGAACTCCACACAATTGGTACAAGGGCACGGGCCTAAGAATACCAGGAACGGTTTATTAGTGGAAAAATCCCTAGGATTTTCACCAATGTCCAATTTTGATTTAATTGATGCTGTAAAATCATTATCAATACAAAACTTTAGAGGAGTTTTCATGAGAGATCAATTACCGTCAAAACCAATGAAAAATGAAACGGCTATTATCAATCTTGATAACAGCAGCGGAAAAGGAACTCATTGGGTCGCATATGCAATTGATCCACGTGGAATTGTATATTTTGATTCATATGGTTTAGCTCCACCAAACGAATTCATGCGATATGTATCCACAATAACAAAGACATCTCCAATTTTTTATTCCACGCTACCAACACAACGGTTAAATGATCCACCGATATGCGGTCGTGAAGTATTAAACGTCCTTGCAGAGATATCTAAATTTCCAAAGAAACCACCACAAGTTGTTGTTAATGAATATACTAGCAGGCAATGGCAAAAACGATAGCGTTATGATTTAGAAAAACGTAGCGTTTTCGTATAATGATTAATATTTGGGGACGACCTTTATCAGAATAAAAAAAAAAACAGAAACCGATAGTAAATTCGCTGTCGAAAATATAAAAAAAATAATCGAAGATGAAATCGCCAAGACATTAAACCTATCAAGTGTAGATCCTGGGGAAATAGTTGTATTTCAAGATCGCCAGGGCAAATTGAAATCTAGTAATGTTTCATTGGATGATGTCTTAATACGAAGACGTGACGTCGTTGAAGATACAATAGCGTTATATTCAAATGATGGAAAACTCAAAACAGGTGTATTTGTTTCTGCAATCACAGATGCATTAAAAAATTTAAATGAAGAACTTGAAAAACATATAACAACGTATACTTCCCTTCGTAGAAATATTATCAATAAATTTTTTGGAACACCAGCGGTGACCTCTCCATCTCTCGCTGAAATTAAATCCAATTTTGATTTAATTAACAGGATTAATAGATTTTTTGGAACACCAGCGGTAACCTCTCCATCTCTCGCTGAAATTAAATCCAATTTTGATGAAATTAAATCCATATTAAAAATATTAATGATGCTGGATTTAGTATTATTAGAAATAGCATTAGTAATATTAAAAAATCTATCGAGGATATTACAAAATTTAAAACAGACAATCTTCCGCTACTTGAAAAAATAAAGATTCCTCATGAGAGGAATATCATAAATATGGTATACACAGTATTCTCTGGATCATTAGATTGGGAACCTAATAAGAATACAATAACCCTCACTGTGTCAAACAAGGGCATTTATCGATTAACAATAGTGTCACTGAATCAGTTTAATATATCATCATCGACTTCATATGGATACAACTACGTGATTTCAACGACTATTGACGTGGGTGAATACAAACGGTTTACAATAACAAGCACTGATCCTAATTTAAATAAGACATCATTTGTATGGTACATGGAGTTTGTAGCTGATCTGAATTAGAATTTTTAACAATTAGAAACCACTTGAGATTTTAAAATAATATGATTCCGTCATCGCAATATCGCTATGATACCGTCAAAGAGTTTTTAACGAAACTCAAAACACTCATTGATGAGTATGAAATAAAAATTAAAAAGTATCGCAGGAGAATTACCGCAATTGATGTTACAGTATACTCAGTATCTGGTATAATGGCCGGTGCTGGTATTATACTATCTTCAGTAACAATGGTAGCTCCGATTGCTGTCTCAATTGCTATTTCCGCGGTGACAACATTTGCTGGAATTGCAAATGCTATTACTAAAAAATATCATCGTGTTCTCAAGAAAAACTTAACGACTATATAGTAAAACATCAAGCAGTATCTAACGGTTACTCACAATTATCCTCGTTGATGTCATCATCGATTGATGATACGATAATTACCGAAGACAAATTCTCCGCGATGATACGTATTTATGATACTACGATTAAAAACGCTAGCGTTTTTCATCTATTACAAAATTAGACATTGTAAATAATAATAATAATGTCGCAAGAGATTCAACTACTTCAGCGGATAGCAGAAAATACCACTCCGCGGAAAACAAGCATGATATCAATATCGTCAACAAACCCTAAATTCAGTGTGAATTTTCCTTCCCCTGTTTCAGTAAAGGAAATCGCGTTGGCAAAATTACGAGTGTATCATAGTTGGCCTAATATCAGATCGGTTTCATTTGGTGGTCGGAGACCTAATAATTCTTTGGTATTTGCATATATGAATAAAAAAGATGACACTCCAGATTGGAACGTTGTTTCAATACCAACTGGATCCTATCAAATTGAGCAAATTAATAATGAATTACAACGTAGAATAAAATCCATTACTAAAAAAGAATCAAAAATTGCGATAACAGTTCATGAACCAACACTATCATCTACAATTGAAATAGGCTCCCCTGGGTATGTTGTAGATATTTATAACAGTTCAATAAGAACAGTATTAGGATGGCCCGAAGATCCACCTAGAAGTGCTGGTAATTCCACGCCCGAGCCTGTAAAATCTGATTACGTCACTGATGAAATAGGACCTGAAAATCCAGTAGAAAGTAATAGAAATCGCAGGAATACATCTTCTAATCTCTATCTCATGGCTATCGCGGCTGGTTTTTTTTATAAGAACATAGAGAAGATGAAGAGATTAAAGGAAGAGAGAGATGAAAAGGTGAAGGAGAAATTGAAAAAAGAGTTGAATGAAAACTTTAATGAGGAGTTAGATGAACGTCGTATTACTGATAAATTCACAGCGATAAATAATGATCTTTCATTACTGCTAGTATCTCTAAGATCCGGTTCTCTCACTAAAGACGAATTCATCAGTGTGGTAGCTACATGTAATAAAATTATCGATAACGCAGAAAAATATCATTCTCGAAACATTCAAGAAATAGCAGATGATCCTGAATTAAGTAAATTTTTTGCAGAGAAATATAAAATCCGTGTTGAAGATATTCCAACGTTTAAACTACCAGGATATAACATACCAGAATTGAAAAAAAAATCTTAGAGCGGCCATCGACGAGGGATTCAGAATAATTCATGATGAATGGGAAAAAAACAACCCAAACCAACTATATTGACTCATAATAATTCTCCCGACGGCGACGGTAGACATATCGCACCGAACAATGTGGATATTTCATCAGTGATCGCACTTAATTTAACGTGTGATGTAATCGAAGGAAGTTATCAAAGTAATATGGAACAATCAAATCAAGCCCGACAAGGTTACATTCTTTATTCATTTACACCAACAGCCCCCCCAGGATTTTTAATTGTTGAGAATCCGACTAACCCAGTCTATATGCAATGTCAAAATGATTCGCTAACTAGAATTAATTTTACACTCACCGATCAGTCAAATAATTTAATTGATATACGTGGTGAAGTATTATCGATTAGTCTGTTTGTGAAAAGCTAACAAATATTCGGTTAAATAATTTGTATTAATCAGCAGCAGGGAGGGTGAGATGACAACATATTTGCGACGTAGATGGCAGCAATTTTGAGGGTGGTTATGACAATGTATTTACGACAAAATCGCTAAGGCTCCATTTGTAAAATGGGGTCCTTATTTTTTTTTTGGTTAAAATATGAGATTTCGTAGGAAGGTTCCATTTGGCGTTCTGAGGCTTTAATCGATTTTGTCGCAAAATTTTGTAGGGTTCACCCTCCCTGCTGCTATTATTGATGGTGAGTGAGATTTTAGATGGCATGATAAAGATGCCGATGTCGGTGTTGGTTATATTATTGATGGTGAAGACGATTTTATATGGCATGATAAAGATGCCGATGTTGGTGCTGGTTATATTATTGAGGGTGAAGATGATCTTACATGGCATAATAAAGATGACTATGTCGGTGTTGATTATAATAATGATGGCAATGAGGACTTTATATGGCATGATAAAGTTGCCGATGTCGGTGTTGGTAATATTATTGATTGTGATGATGATTTTATATGGCAGAAGAAAGATGCCGATGTCGGTGTTGATTATACTGTTGATGGTGAAGATGATTTAATATGGCATGATAAAGATGCTGATATCGGTGTTGGTTATTTTATTGATTGTGATGATGATTTTAGATGCCATAATAAAGATGCCGATGTCACTGTTGGTTATATTATTGATGGTAATGATGACTTTATATGGCAAAATAAGGATGCCGGTGTTGATATTGGTTATATTATTGATGGTGAAGATGATTTTTTTATGGCTTGATAAAGATGCCGGTGTCGGTGTAGGTTAAATTATTGATGGTGAAGGTGATTTTAGATGGCATGATAAAGATGCCGCTGTCGGTATTTGTTATACTATTGATGTTGATGATTATTTTATATAGCAGAATAAAGATGCCGAAGTCTGTGTTGGTTATATTATTGATGTTGAAGATGATCTTAGATGGCATTATAAAGATGCCGATGTCCGAGTTCGTTAAATTATTGATGGTGATGATAAATTTATATGTCAGAATAAAGATGCCAATATCGTTTGTGGTTATAATATTGATGGTGATTATGACTTTATATGGCATGATAAAGATGCCGATCACGGTGTTGGATATATTATTGATGGTGAAGATGATTTTAGATTGCATGATAACGATGCCGATGTCGGTTTTGGTTATATTATTGATGTTGAAGATGATTTTATATGGCATGATAAAGATGCCGATGTCGGTGTTGGTTATATTATTGATGGTGAAGATGATTTTATATGGCATGACAAAGATGCCGGTGTCGGTGTTGGTTTGATTATTGATGTTGAAGAAACCTTATATGGCAGTTTAAAGATGCCGATGTCGGTGTTGGTTATATTATTGATGGTGAAGATGATTTTGTATGGCATGATAAAGACGTCAATGTTGGTATTGATTATATTGTTGTTGGTGAAGATGATTTTATATGGCATGATACAGGTGGCGATGTGGGTGTTAGTTATATTATTGATGGTGAAGATTATTTTATATGGAAGAATAAAGTTGCCGATGTCGGTGTTGGTTATATTATTGATGATGAAGATTATTTCATATTGCATGGTAATGTTGCCGATGTCAGTGTTGGTTATATTATTGATGGTGAAGACTATTTTAGATGGCATGATAAAGATGCCGATGTCGGTGTTGGTTATACTATTGATGTCGATGATTATTTTATATAGCAGAATAAAGATGCCGAAGTCTGTGTTGGTTATATTATTGATTGTGAAGATGATCTTAGATGGCATTATAAAGATGCCGATGTCGGTGTTGGTTATATTATTGATGGTGAGGATAATTTTATATGTCAAGATAAAAATGCATATGTAAGTTGGTTATATTATTGATAATGAAGATTATTTCATATGGCATATTAATGTTGCCGATGTCAGTTTTGGTTATATTATTGATGAAGATGATCTCAGATGTCATTATAAAGATGCCGATGTCGGTGTTCGTTATATTATTGATGGTGATGATAATTTTATATGGCAGAATAAAGATGCCAATATCATTTGTGGTTATAATATTGATGTTGATTATGACTTTATATGGCATGATAAAGATGCCGATGTCGGTTTTGGTTATATTATTGATGGTGATGATAATTTTATATGGCAGAATAAAGATGTCGATGTCGGTGTTGGTTATATTATTGATGGTGAAGATGATTTTAGATTGTATGATAAATAAGCCGATGTCGGAGTTGTTTATGTTATTGATGGTGTAGATGATTTTATATTGCATGATAAAGACGCCTATGTCTGTGTTGGTTTTATTATTGGTGGCGAAGATTATTTTATATGGCATGATAAAGATGCCGATGTCGGTGTTGGTTATATTATTGATGGTGAAGATGACTTTAGATGGCGTGATAACGATGCCGATGTCGGTTATGGTTATATTATTGATGGTGATGATGATTTTATATGGTAGAATAAAGATGACGATGTCGTTGTTGTTTATGTTATTGATGGTGTAGATGATTTTATATAGCATGATAAAGACGCCTATGTCCGTGTTGGTTATATTATTGGTGGCGAAGATTATTTTATATGGCATGATAAAGATGACGATATCGGTGTTGGTTATATAATTGATAATGAAGATGATTTTATTTGGCATAATAAAGATGCCTTTATCGGTGTTGTTTAGGTTATTGATGGTGTAGATGATTTTATATGGCATGATAAAGACGACGATGTTGGTTTTGGTTATATTATTGATGGTGAAGATGATTTTATATGGCATGATAAAGATGCCGATGTCGATGTTGGTTATATTATTGATGGTGAAGATAATTTTATATGGCATGATAAAGATGCCGATGTCGGTGTTGGTTATATTTTTGATGGTGATCGTTACTTTATATGTCATGATAAAGATGCCGAAGTCGGTGTTGGTTATATTATTGATAATGAAGATGATTTTATATGGCGTAATAAAGATGCCGATGTTGGTGTTGGTTATATTATTGATGGTGATGATGATTTTATATGGCATGATAAATATGCCGATTTCGGTGTTTGTTATATTATTGATGGTAAAGTTGACTTTATATGGTATGGTAAAAATGCCGGTGTCGGTTTTAGTAATATTAATGATGTTGAAGTTACTTTATATGGCAGATTAAATATGCCGATGTCGGTGTTGGTTATATTATTGATGGTGATGATGATTTTTTATGGCAGAATAAAGTTGCCGATGTCAGTGTTGGTTATTTTATTGATTGTGATCATGTTTTTAGATGCCATAATAAAGATGCCGATGACACTGTTGGTTATGTTATTGATGGTAATGATGACTTTATATGGCAAAATAAGGATGCAGGTGTTGGTGTTGGTTAGATTATTGATGGTGAAGATGACTTTTTTATGGCTTGATAAAGATGCCGGTGTCGGTTTTGGTTATATTATTGATGGTATAGATGATTTTAGATGGCATGATAAAGATGCCGATCTCGGTGTTGGTTATATTATTGAGTGTGAAGACGATTTTATATGGCATGATAAAGATGCCGATGTCGTTGTTGGTTATATTATTGATCGTGATGATGACTTAATATGGCATGATAAAGATGCCGATGTCGGTGTTGGTTATATTATTGATGGTGAAGATGATTTTGTATGGCATGATAAAGATGCCAGTGTCGGTGTTGTTTATATTATTGATGTTGAAGAAACTTTATATGGCAGATTAAAGATGCCGATGTCGGTGTTGGTTATATTATTGATGGTGAAGATGATTTTATATCGCATATTAAAAACGCCGATGTTGGTATTGATTATTTTGTTGTTGGTGAAGATGATTTTATATGGCTTGATATAGATGCCGATGTGGGTGTTAGTTATATTATTGATGGTGATGATGACTTTATATGGCATGATAAAGATGCCGATGTCGGTGTTGGTTATATTATTGATGGTGAAGATGATTTTATATGGCATGATAAAGATGCCGATGTCGGTGTTGGTTATATTATTGATGGTGAAGATGATTTTGTATGGCATGATAAAGATGCCAGTATCGGTGTTGTTTATGTTATTGATGGTGTAGATGATTTTATATGGCATGATAAAGATGCCGATGTCGGTGTTGGTTATATTATTGATGGTGAAGATGATTAGCAGCAGGGAGGGTGAACCCTACAAATTTTTGCGACAAAATTGATTAAAGCCTCAGAATGCCAAATGGAACCTTCCTACGAAATCTCATATTTTAACAAAAAAAAAATAAAGACCCCATTTTACAAATGGAGCCTTAGCGATATTGTCGCACATACATTGTCATAACCACCCTCAAATTGCTGCCATCTACGGTCGCAAATATGTTGTCATCTCACCCTCCCTGCTGCTGATTAATACAAATTATTTGTTAGCTTTTCACAAACAGACTAATCGATAATACTTCACCGCGTTGATCAATCAAATTATTTGACTGATCGGTGAGTGTAAAATTAATTCTAGTTAGTAAATCATTTTGACATTGCATATAGACTGGGTTAGTCGGATTCTCAACAATTAAAAATCCGGGGGGTGCTGTTGGTGAAAATGAATAAAGAATGTAACCTTGTCGGGCTTGATTTGATTGTTCCATATTAATTTGATAACTTCCTTCGATTACATCACACGTTAAATTAAGTGCGATCACCGATGAAATATTCACATTGTTCGGTGCGATATGTCTACCGTCGCCGTCGGGAGAATTATTATAAGTGAGGATAATAGGCTTCGGCTGGCTATCTTTCCATGATTGATAAATTTTATTAAATCCTTCGTCGATGGCAGTTCTGAGTTTATTCTTTAACTCGGGAACATTATATCCTGGTAATTTATAATTTGGATTTTCATTTATATTTTTTTTATAATCTTGAGCTGAGCTAGTTTTTGAAATCGGGTTATTTTCATCAGTGAAGAGATTAGTAATCCTCGAATTAAATATTTCCATGTCATCGATGATTTTATTACCCGCGGCGACTACACTAGTAAACTCAGCTTGTGTAAGAAATCCAGATCTTAACGACGGTAATAGCAACAAATAATCATTATTTATTCTATCAAGGATGTGATCTTTAATGTCTACAAATGTTGGACTTGTTTCATGTATTTCCAGAATTTCACCTTCCTGTGGGATATAATCATTAAAAAATGGAATTCTCCACACATCTTCATCATATTGATTCTTATATCGATATCGTTTTGTAAAGTTTATATCCTCGAATTTTTTATAAGTTTTTGATGGATTTTCAGGTCCTATTTCATCAGTGACGTAATCAGATTTTACAGGCTCGGGCGTGGAATTACCAGCACTTCTAGGTGGATCTTCGGGCCATCCTAATACTGTTCTTATTGAACTGTTATAAATATCTACAACGTACCCAGGAGAGCCTATTTCAATTGTAGATGATAGTGTTGGTTCATGAACTGTTATCGCAATTTTTTATTCTTTTTTAGTAATGGATTTTATTCTACGTTGTAATTCATTATTAATTTGCTCAATTTGATAGGACCCAGTTGGTATTGAAACAACGTTCCAATCTGGAGTTTCATCTTTTTTATTCCTATATGCAAATACCAGGGAATTATTAGGTCTCTGACCGCCAAATGGAACCGATCTGATATTAGGCCAACTATGATACACTCGTAATTTTGCCAGCGCGATTTCCTTTACTGAAACAGGTGAGGGAAAATTCACACTGAATTTAGGGTTTGTTGACGAAATTGATATCATACTTGTTTTCCGCGGAGTGGTATTTTCTGCTATCCGCTGAAGTAGTTGAATCTCTTGCGACATTATTATTATTATTATTTACAATGTCTAATTTTGCAATAGATGAAAAAACGATAGCGTTTTTAATCGTAGTATCATAAATACGTATCATCGCGGAGAATTCGTCTTCGGTAATTATCGTATCATCAATCGATGATGACATCAACGAGGATAATTGTGAGTAACCGTTAGATACTGCTTGATGTTTTACTATATAATCGTTAAGTTCTTCTTGAGAACACGATGATATTTTTTTAGTAATAGCATTTGCAATTCCAGCAAATGTTGTCACCGCGGAAATAGCAATTGGGACAGCAATCGGAGCTACCATTGTTACTGAAGATAGTATAATACCAGCACCGGCCATTATACCAGATACTGAGTATACTGTAACATCAATTACGGTAATTCTCCTGCGATACTTTTTAATTTTTATTTCATATTCATCAATGAGTGTTTTGAGTTTTGTTAAGATCTCTTTGACGGTATCATAGCGATATTGCGATGACGGAATCATATTATTTTAAAATCTCAAGTGGTTTCTAATTGTTAAAAATTCTAATTTAGATCAGCTACAAACTCCATGTACCATACAAATGATGTCTTATTTAAATTAGGATCAGTGCTTGTTATTGTAAACCGTTTGTATTCATCAAGGTCAATAGTCGTTGAAATCACGTTGTTGTATCCATATGAAGTCGATGATGATATATTAATCTGATTCAGTGACACTATTGTTAATCGATAAATACCCTTCTTTGACACAGTGAGAGTTATTGTATTCTTTTTAGGTTCCCAATCTAATGATCCAGAGAGAACTGTGTATACCATATTTATGATATTCCTCTCATGAGGAATCTTTATTCTTTCAAGTAGCGGAAGATTGTCTGTTTTAAATTTTGTAATATCCTCGATAGATTTTTTAATACTATTAATGTTATCTCTAATAATACTAAATCCAGTATCATTAATATTTTTAATATTGGATTTAATTTCATCAAAATTGGATTTAATTTCAGCGAGAGATGGAGAGGTTACCGCTGGTGTTCCAAAAAATGTATTGATAATATTTCTACGAAGGGAAGTATATGTTGTTATATGTTTTTCAAATTCTTCATTTAAATTTTTTAATGCATCTGTGATTGTAGAAACAAGTACACCTGGTTTGAGTTTTCCATCATTTGAATATAACGCTATTGTATCTTCAACGACGTCACGTCTTCGTATTAAGACATCATCCAATGAAACATTACTAGATTTCAATTTGCCCTGGCGATCTTGAAATACAACTATTTCCCCAGGATCTACACTTGACAAGTTTAAGTTCTCGGCGATTTCATCTTCGATTATTTTTTTTACACTTTCCACAGCGAATTTACTATCGGTTTCTGTTTTTTTTTTATTTTGATAAAGGTCGTCCCCAAATATCAATCATTATACAAAAACGCTACGTTTTTCTAAATCATAACGCTATCGTTTTTGCCATTGCCTGCTAGTATATTCATTAACAACAACTTGTGGTGGTTTCCTTGGAAATTTAGATATCTCTGCAAGGAAGTTTAATACTTCACGACCGCATATCGGTGGATCATTTAACTGTTGTGTTGGTAGCGTGGAATAAAAAATTGGAGATGACTTTGTTATTGTGGATACATATCGCATGAATTCTTTTGGTGGAGCTAATCCATATGAATCAAAATAGACAATTCCACGTGGATCAATTGCATATGCGACCCAATGAGTTCCTTTTCCGCTGCTGTTATCAAGATTGATAATACCCGTTTCATTTTTCATTGGTTTTGACGGTAATTGATCTCTCATGAAAACTCCTCTAAAATTTTTTATTGATAATGATTTTACAGCATCAATTAAATCAAAATTGGACATTGGTGAAAATCCTAGGGATTTTTCCACTAGTTAGCCGTTCCTGGTATTCTTAGGCCCGTGCCCTTGTACCAATTGTATGGGGTTCCTGGTAGTCTTAGACCCTTTCCTTTTTTTTATAGCCTTTCCCAGTAGCTTTTTTCAGGGCCATTTCTGCAGCAGTACCAACGGCTCCTAACGCTGCCGCCTTCGCAACCGCTGGGGCAGCCGCTGCAATCAATGCTGAAATAGCAGCTAACAGCGGGAATATACCACCTGATTTTATCATACTGGCGATTGCTGCTTTCGAAAAATCAATTTGAACTCCTCGTTTGTTCTTTAGCGCATCATTGAAATGTTTTATTTGACGATCTGTCAATGATAATTTATGTGCACCACCGGACATTTGAGTGGGTTTCAGCGTTATTGTAGTTCCACATTCTTTAGCCGACTTTGATTTCAATTTCTTGACCTGACCATCAGTCAACTGGACATTAACAATACTATATGTCATTCTATTCTAAATGTAATTTACACTTTCAATTGATCTTATTGCGAAAATCCTAACTACAGGTTTTCCACTGGTGCATCAATAAGTCTCATTCGTCCGCCAACACCTTCTAACAACATTGATTTATCACTGAGAATGACAGCAACTGCTCTATAATCGGCTATACCAGCAGGGCGTTGTACCCGAGCTTGGAAGTATATATCAACAACAGATTGTCTCATCATGTCAAGATGTTCCAATGAAAAGTAATAAATCGGATAGTGTTTTTCAAAATCAATTTGCGATATTTGCAAACCAGTATCAACATTTTGATCACGACCCATATACGACAATATTCTATGATATACACGAGCTATGTTGTTGTTATCATAATTAAGCTGTACAATCTCTGCTGGCTCTTGTTGTCCATTTATTCTCAACGAAACTTCACTTACTCCTAATTTATCAAATATCATATGACTAGATACTTGATGACCCACTCGATTTGCATCCTGTAACGCTATAAAGATATGACGTGGAGCTGAAACACCTTGTTTTGATGCTAAGTGCCATGTAAATGTGCCATTTACATTATCCTGCTTCGTATCAGTCGTTGTTGTTAGCCAACTTAGCAATGATTTTCCACCTGTGTCCATAAACGATAGTAATTATTGCTCTATTGTAACTGCTGGTGTCAAGACGGGTATCCATAGAACCAATTTATTTAAAATGACTTTACCATCATCAACATCATCATCACGCCAGATTGCATCATTGTCATTTTCCTTTCGCACTAACACAACCGTATGCTTTGCTCCATAGATGACTTTTCTGACATTTCTACAGAATCCGAATATATGATGTAACGGAATTGCACATGAAAACCGTCGATGTTGTCCTTTTAATGCTCCTTTTCGTGTTGCAAATCCTAGATTGAAATTATCATTGACCCTTTTTAAAATGTCGAATTCAGCGCCTGGCTGGCCTTCACGGTCTGGATTAGCATCGAGTTGTTGATCAGCCAATGCAGTAGCTTGCGCAGTTCGTACTTTAACAAATTGATAATGGTTCGGATGATCAGAAGTATCCTTAGCAAACATCATAGACGGACCAGCCGACCTTGTATAATCATCAGAATATCTCGCAAGTCCGATTATTTTTGTTGCAATATCAATATTTTGTTCTATTGATTCAATTTCTTTTCCATCAATGATATATCTTGCACTGTTAAATAGCGCCATAATGCCATTATTTACGAAACCAACTCGGATATTTTGGTCATTCCCATATGGCGTATCATCTGCAACATTTGTTACAAGCTCTCCTTCTACTTCAATAAATGCCTCACACGGCAAAAAGTATCTACTTGTATCTTGAACTTGAAGTTCAACTTTCCCTCGTTGATTTGGCTCTCTTGCAGGATAGGCATAATACTGATAGTTAATTTTAGAATCATCTTTATTCACCGGCGCTGCCATATCAAACGCTGGATAAGCAATTTTTTTAAATGCCATTTATACTAAAACATATTGTTTTTCTAAATGTAGTAATGCTATCATTTTCTTTTTCGATTTCCTCCAAGACCGCTTCCTGCTATCATACTTGCAATATTACTACTATCTGGTGAAGTCATTGCTAATGATGCTAGTTTTTGTTCCACTGCGTTATTTATCACTTTACTGACATTTGCAGGCATCATTGTTGTTGAAGGTAGCGGTGTTGAAACTATTTGTGATGGTTTTCGTCCGAATCTAGATTTCACCAATGACGTTATTCTATTTTTTGCGGTAGAAAAGGCCGTTCCTGCAAGATCTCCAACAGCGTTAATTCCCTTATTACGAATAACATCAATGGCTTTCATCGCTAATTGTTTAGCAATTGGTGCTACTTTTGGGGCTGTTCTTGTGAATAAACCCGCTATGATATTTCCAAGGCCGTCTCCATAGTATGCCTTATAAACGGGCAATCTTGAGTTTACTACATACACGTTTGTTGGTTTATTGTGATTATAGTGTACTATCATCTTATTTGAAATGACTTTGTAATTTCTAAATGCAAGTAATTAGAAATTTCAATCGCTATAATAACCACTAAATTCCCCTTGAATTCCGTCCATTAACTCATCCAAGAGTTCTCGATACGTATGAATATCAATTATCCCACTTTGGAATAATCGTCTGCAAATATCAAATGCTTCATTAGTTATTTCGACTGAGTTATTCCCAGCTCGCTTACCTCCCATAAGAACCTCAAGTCGTGATATATCATTAATGATATTACTAGGACACATATGAGAATCATGATGAGAACTTCCATAACCCTCTCCTGAAGTACTTTCTGGTTCGGAAACGTTTTGAATTTCTAGATCTGATTCGGAAACATTTTGAATTTTTGGAGATTGTCGACCTTGACCTCGACCTCGACCTCGTCCTCGACTTCGACTTTGTTGTTGTTCTTTTCGTTGTTGTTGTTGTTGTTCTATACCATACGCATCAACTCCCACTTTAAAAGCTCTGTAATTCCATGTATCCTTTTTTAAATTGCCGGGGATTTCTTTATTAATTTTAAATAACCAATCCACCCATTGATCTTTGTTTATTGTGTTTTTTTATACTCGTCTTTTAAAAATTTTTCTCTGTTATAATAACTTTTGACAGCAAAGTCACCAAATTCTATATAGTCTTCATTTTTCAGCAATTGAATTCGTCTGATTTCTTCTATAGCTTCATCAGTGAATTTCTCGTTAAAAGGAACACTTTTTTTAGTGGAACCTTTTTCAATAGAATCACTAGCATCTTCAACGGGGTTATCATCAATATCAATATTACCCATTTGTTGTATTTCTCGCTGAGTTTGTAACTCACCTGAAAGCTGTTTTATTCCCTCGTGAGTTTTTTCAGTTTCTGTAGCAATCTTTCCTAATACATCAATAATAGGTACTGCTCCCTCTTTAGGGATGTCGCCGTATATAGCACGTTCTGTTGCAAGTTTCATATCTTTAGTGGCTTTAGTTACAGGGGCAAAAAGTTGTTCGCTTCCAATAGAAAAGTCAGTCTGCGCTTGCTGTCTAAGTTGTAGTTTATCTCGCACGTCATCTCGAATTGGTATAAACTTTTTCAGTAATGCTAACCTCTCACGGGCTAGTCTGGTAGTTAATGCTTCTGATGTCATTATTGGAAATGCTAACGTTTTTTCAATTGTGGGTTTCAATACTTGCATCAATCAAACGTCTTATAGATTTCACTTTCAAAGCAATCTCTGACCGAACTTGGTACTGTTCCCCGAGTTTCTTTCTAATGGCTTCAACTATACTAAATAGCCGAATGAATAAATTAATATCATTGTTATACAAAGAAGCATTAACCGCTTTTTGGATTCTTTTTATCAGTGAATACATTTTAGGTAGAACATATCTTCCATGTTTCAATTGTATATCAATTTGTTCAAATTCATTCAAAAGTCTGTCTTCATTCAAAAATTCAGAAAGTACGATTCCTTGATTTCTTAAATTTGATATTTCTGTGATGATAGATGTAATATCTTGAAATTCCATTTATTGAATATTATTACTAATGTATTTGTATCTTTAAAATATTTTTATCGAAGATATTCATATACAAAAAAAAAAACAAAAACATATACAATGCCTATCCCTTCCTCATTCGAGTTCCGAGGCAAGGGAGGCACATACATTAAAGACTTATACAATACCCTAACTCCCCAATCGAGTTCAAGGGCGGGTTATATGGGTATTAGACGTGAAATCCAAGTGATTTCTTTACAAACATTGAACATGAAGCCTTATTTGGAACCTCTTTCGCGCCAAACGACGTCAAAGAGGCCCAGAGGAGGGACAGCACATTCTTGGAACTCATTTAGTGCCTTCGCATTATATAAGCCCAAGGGCCACAAACATAGATCTCCCAATTGGAAGCTCTATATTAGGTCTTCCGGAAGATATGTTGTGGGGGGACAGTACATTACATATAGGATGATATATATACAATGCAAAGATAGGATGGTATGATAGGGACAGTACAGGACGATACAAACATGAAACGACGGGGCGGTCCTACACCCAATCTACCAATCAAAAGCAACCCAAGAAATTAACCCTGGTTGCAGTTGAAAAAATTCAACCACACCATGTCAATGGCGTGGGAGGTTTGATTGGTAAATTGTGCTTCGTTTTAAAGCCCCAAACTTATTACGGCTCATGTTATATATAAGGTGACTAATACTGCAGTGTCAATGTGTAGGTGTGTATTTATTTTCCTAGCATTTCATAATGAATATTGTGTAGTAATTTCAATGGAAGCTAAGTATTTAAATAAAGCATTAAAACAAGAAATACAACTGTTAAATAATAGCAATTTTTTTTATTAATTTCTATAATATTACGATTAAATAATCGTAGTAATAATGGATTTACATGACGAGATAACTCTGTCATGGGGATCCCTGTCAATTCAGGACCTGCTATTCGAGAATGATATTTTTCTGAATTTTATTACATGTAGCCACACTAAAAAAACTAAACTACATGTAGCGCATTTTACTACCTCGACCTCACATACAATCTATTTTAATTTGTAATTACAAAGTAATTTCATTTTCATACAAAATCTAAACAGCGCTGTTAACGTGTCTTTGTAATTGGGATTTTTAAAAAATCTATTAATAGAACCCTGGCCTCGGCCATACATAACTCTGTCAAATTGTCTACCTGCTGTTCTCAATACAGTCTTTAGAAACAAGAAACAATAACACAAAATCAAAATCCGTATATATACCGAGTTAAGCATTAAATACGTACATGAGCAGAATTAATTCAATCCAATTTCACATGTGTTCGCACGAATTACATATCCGGGAATCAATATCGAAAGTAGGATAGTCACGTGACGATCAGTAGTAATGAGGGGAAATACGGAACAAAATAGTAATTATTGAGAGTCATTTTATGCGTATGAAAACTTTATTCTATGTCCATTTTTCTTTGAGATAGCTGTTTGATAAATCCCTTCAGCAACTTTTCGTACTGAAGGAATACATATTCCAAAATATTTCCCTGCAGCATTCATTGATTGAAAAATTCTTTTTTCATTCGTCGCTGTATCAAATGACTGTACTGGTCTCTTTCCAACTGACTTACAAGTCCCTGTCTTTCCTCTTTTTGTATTCTCTCTTTGAGAAATACATTGTAAATTTTCAAGAGAATTATTTTGAATATTAGAATCAATGTGATCAATAACACAGCCATCTTTAATCGGTCCCATATAACATTCAAAGACTGCCCTATGACAGAAATATCCCTTTCCTCCAGCAGTAAATTTCAAGTATCCTTGACTATTAACATATCCCACGGGTTTCTTTAGTCTACAGTGTCTAACAACACCATTACGAGATATTTCATAATTAACGAGTATTGGATGTGGTCTGAATTCTTGCTCCATTTATATATAATAATACTATTTGTCTAATTCATCATTTGCTTTAATTATAAATCTATTAATGTAGTCTTGAGGGGTTTTTATGATTTTGTCTTTGACAGAGTCATGGTTAGGGTCAATGATAGCGTTTTTTATTCGTTTATCATAATAACGTTTCAATTCTCTAAACCGCTTACCCCCACAATTGATACATAATTGTGATTTTCCTCTCACACCCACCCCACAATTTATGCATGGGGACGGGCCTGTCGAATTATTTCTGACACTCTGTAAGTGATATCCACAGAATTCACCTCTACACGATTTATTGCATGGGGTTACTGATCCAATCATAAGCCATTTGCAGTGATTCATTATATATAAACAAACTTTTCTATTTAAATACTTGTCTTATTTATATGAATGAAGAATTCAAGAGATTATCGGCAATCAAGCCTTGGAAAAATATTAAATTCAATCTTGATAGAACTCTCGAAGACGTACCAAAAGAGAGAATAAATAATAGAAGTCTGATTAGAAAAATACGAGATTGTGTTCATGAGTTTAAACAGGACGGCGCATCACACACCTGGTCAACATTTAGAATTGATGGTGTTGTTGATGCTAGAATGAATGATGAAACAGCAGCTATGATACTATCACAACTTGGCAATAAACGGTATTTTCTCAGAGTGAAATTCATTATCAATTTAGAATCGGGCGAATGGGTTATAAGAGACAAATTTGTTCCAATTCTCAAAGATGGGACAACAGTCATTGTTAGCCGTGATTCCAGACCAGGGCTGTTAACTGGAATTGATAAACCATACTATGAAAAAGCGTATCCAGAAACAGCAGTCGTTTATGGGATGTATCCGTTAAATAACCCTGACATTGGAAAACTAGCACCAATGAAACAGTCAACATCAGTGGAAAAGCCACTCAACTGTGTGGCTCAACGAGTCTTAGAACACTTTACAAATGCACTCCGTGGGAAATAAATTAACCGATCTAAGACATAAAAAAATAGATCAATGGGAGCTAACAGTGAAAGAGAACGGAGCAACTATTTCCGATATAGCTAGATTGGAAAAGTCGTTGAGATTTCCGATAACCGTTTTAACGATAACTGGCGAAGTATTATACGAATCGAAATACAATAAAAACGGAGCTCCAATCAAAATTATTGATCATAACAAACACGCATGGACATCCGCGGTTACAATATTCCCGCGAGACAGAACAGTGAAGTATATCCCAGAAGAATTCACCAAGGATGGCATTCTCACTGAAGAAAGATTATTCGATGCTATTGCTAGTTTGTGTAAAAACGACCCTGTATCAGTATGGCTACTTCATAGTTTTGAAGATGAAGAATGTCAATTCAATCAATTTGTGAAACCTAACGGTGAATTATATCGCAGTGAAAGTCTACATAATAGGATGAAAAATCTAGCAATAAGTCTCAGTGAAAACGCTAGCGTTTTTAATGAAAAATCCGAAGATTACGAACAGTTACTTACAAATTGTTTTACAATTCCATCGGTTGCAGCTCATTTTGCAAGAAAAAAAAATAATTGGAAACCAACACGAAAAGAGTTTTTACAGGATGTTCAATCCAGCTGTTTGGAATATTATCATGGCTGTCTATGGAACGTTAAGTACAATCGTGAAAGTATGATATCAGTTGATATCGTTGCCTGTTATCCAGGAAGTTTTCTAGGATATGGATTCGCTGGTGAGTATTTTAAACGGTTTGGACATCCCACACATGAAATGACTCGCGTTGCTATTAATGGACCACTGCCTGATTTTGATTTGACCGGTTTTGCTTGCGTAGTATCATTTGAATTCGCTGAAGGACTTCATCCGTGTTGTTATGTTTGGATTGGTAGACACATGGCTGAAAGGATGTGGTTACCAATAGTGTTATTGCGATATATGATTGATTGTAAAATGTTAGTTTCGTTAATTGTCAGCGAAGCGATTATCTCATATCAAAAACAAACCAATGTCTGGTTACCAGAACCAGAATGTCTTGATAGTATAATCGATAAGTCTAGAAAACATATTGATGCTGACGAGGAGTACATCATTGAATGGTCAAAAAAGATATTTAATCAACGAAATAGTGAAGCAAAGGATCTTAGCCGAAGAATAATCGGTAAATTTACACAAGGTGGAAAAAAATTTAACTTTAAAAGACAATCCTCAAGATTGATTATAGATGATGCCGAATACGACTTCGTTATTAAAGATGCAGTAGAGAAAAATAGATACGCAAATTGTAAAACAGCCTTCTTGTCCAATAAAACAAAGTTAGGTAGAATTGTTACTTACAGTGATGGAGAAAGCTCTGCATATCTACATTTGAGAGCTTCTATGCTGGGTTATGCATCTATCAATTTATTTGCAATGATAAATAGATTTCCTAGTATAGCAGTCAGAGTTGCAATTGATTCAATGTATGTCGATAAAAAATATATCAAAGAGATAACTAAATTTACTAATAGCGAAGAGACTTGGAGATCATGGCGAATTAAACATGAATTACAACGCGATTATTCTGAATCAGCAGACCTTGAGATTAAAAGCAGTTACCTGAAGAACGATAATTCTATCAGTGAAAAATCCGAAGGATTTTCTATGTCTAAAGCACCACCGATATCAGATCCAATTTGTAGATATAAAACAGTTTATTTAAACGGTTGTGGTGGATCTGGAAAGACAACACGTGCGATAGAATTATATCGAGAGAGAACGTCCATGATTGTACTCACACCAACCCATAGACTAGCGAGAGAGATCAAACAACGAAATGTTGAAGCTTGCACGTATCATAGTTTTTTTCGACACAAGGGCGATGCTTGGACTCCTGAGCGAATGGGTGAGAAATTTATTCCAGCGGTTATTATTTGGGATGAAGCATGTACTGTTTCAGAAGATGCATTAAAAATGTTTCTTGATTGGTTATTGCAAAATGATACAAAAGTTATATTGTGCGGCGATCATGGTCAACCACCACCATTTGTTGGTAGAAGTCCACATAATTGGTTAAAAGGATTTGTTGATTATTACGAAGAAATGGATACTGACTATAGAGCACTCGATGAGCAGTTACGTGAGTTTAAAAAACTAATTAGATTACAACACGATAGAATTCAATGTGAAGTAGCGCGTGAAATAATTTCTGAAACACCTATGAATGATTTTTGGGAAACATGGAGACCAAATGATTTTGTAGTAGCAAGTAGAAAGATAGTCAGAGACGCACTTCAGAAAAAGTTGTTTGAGCTACACAAGAAAAAATTCCCAACGTTTCCAGTGCCTTTGTGTTATAGACCATTGGATACACGAAAGCAGAATATTGAAGTTGAAATTCCAGGCCAGACGGAGAAACAGATTCTAGTGTTAAATGATATTGTGCTAGTTGATATCAATACTGTAGAAGATGCATTATGCGCTGATAAATCACCATGGACGCTTGGTTATGTAACAACAATACACTCGTCACAAGGATTAACTATCACGGATACAATTGTTTGGATAGTTGATAATCGCATTGAATGGTCAAATTTAGTCTATCTCGCAGTGTCCAGAGTACGACGAATAAATCAACTACGAAGGATTGTTTTCGATGATGATTTTAATGCAAACGATGATAACACTGATAATAGCATCATTAATAAAAAAAACTCTCTGGTTACAAACAGCAGGACAAAAAAACAACGAGAATTTGATATTGATGCAGAAGTAATAATCGCATTAAAAGAACAACAGAATAATCACTGCGCCAGTTGCAATTGTATAATGCACTGGCAGTATTCGGATAAAGACCCTCGACAATTCACCGTAGACAGAAAAAATAACAGTCTTGGTCATGTCAGAAACAATGTGATGTTGACCTGTCTTGAGTGTAATAGACGTAACGGAGCTAGTTAAGACCATGTGGCGGTAATTGAGTATCGTCCGGAATGACTTGTAGTTGTTCGCGTGTAAAACCACGCTGAGGTGCAGTTGAATCCAATCTGTAGATTGGAGGTCTACCAGTTGATCGCGTTATGGTTGAAATTTTATGCGTAGTAACACTCCATATAGGATCAGTAGCTCTTCTTTTACCGCCTTCAAGCTCTCCTGGTTCGTATAAATATCTCACAGTAACATCACCGAGAAGTGGCTGAGTGCTAACCCGCTGTGGTTGTTCGGGAATATATTCTTTTTTTATTGCAATATTTGGTTTCATATTAATAGTTCGAGTAATCTCGTTATTTAACGCTGCAACTACACTCGGTAACCTTTGGACCCATTCACGAGATCGTTTTTCTTGGATGAATTCTTTTGCATATTGATATCCAAATAACCGTTCTGCAAGAGTTCTATTAAATCGTTCTACAATTGCCTGATCACGATGTAACGCAGTATGTCCCCGTCGTATTGTAACACTATGAGTTTTCATTGTTGATAGAACAGCACCTTGAAACTCTTTGCCAGGATCAACTTGTAATAGATTTGGCCATCTTAGAGGACCTCGTCTATAAATCCTTTCAAATGCAGAAGCGATTTCAGAAGCTGACTTTGTTTTCAATGGTTCTGCTTGTTTAAATCGACTCGCAATATCAACTACAGTTAGCGCGTATTTGTAACCATGGTCATGTGGTAAAAACAATAAATCAGCCTGATGAACTTCATTGGGTACGGTAACATCAAAATGAGAATAATTAATTTGTTTAGGCGGTGGTAGATAAATTTGCCATATAGCTTGTTTGGATAACCAATCTTTTGCAGTGGATTTTTTCACTTTTGCAGCGTTAGCGAGTTTACTAATTGCTGCTTTACCCCTCCAGTATCCTTTCGGAGAATAATAAATAGATTCCATACTATAAAAAACACTGGTGTTTTCAATTACCAGCACCTAACACCAATTTGCCTTTCATAGCTGATTTGACCAACCATGAAGCCAATTTTTCTTTGAAGGATTTATCGGGAATAGCGTTTAACGCATGAATTAATTTTACATCCGCGATATGTCTTTGTTGCAAATTATTTCTTTTATATGCAACATCATGAGCATGACATGCCTTATCAATAGCATTTATCGGATACTCACCAGGCCGTGGCTGATTTTGATCATCAAGTCTGATATCTAATCTCGTTCCGGGACCACAGTAGCTATATCCTGGAAGGTGTTTTTCTCCGGGGTATTTTGCCCATGGGGTTCCGGGGAGTTTTCCAAGTTTTGCGGCAATATCACCTCCGAGTTGCTTTTTTTTAAAAATCGAAATTTTTTGTACCACATGTTACACACTTACCAGTAAGCGCTAGTCTATTGTTTTTAGTTGTAATGGTTGTCTGATCGGTTGTATCAGTACGCTGTTTACACTTAACACAATATAGATTCATAATTTATATATAGAGTTATGAATATAATTGATTTTTCAGCGACTAAAAGAAGAGAACCGGTAAAACACCACGCAGCGCTTCCGAATTCTGTCCGTGCCATTATAATCGGACCATCTGGATCAGGCAAAACACAATTGCTGCTTAATTTGATAATGCGATTTATGAAGTGGGATAAATTATATTTAGTTGCCCCATCCGTAGATGATCAACGGTGCTATGAAGTGCTAAAAGATTATAATGAAAATGCATCAGAAATTAAAGGTGAAAGTGTAATTGACTTTATAACAGATATTGATGATGCACCATGCGTAGATGACCTCGATGGAGACATAAACAATCTTGTAGTGTACGATGATGTAATGTTAGATAATCAAAAGAACCCTGCTAGAGTATTTTCCCGAGGTAGGCATAAAAACACTGACGTGATATATGTCACTCAACGATATACTCAAATTCCAAAAGTGATTCGCGATAACTGCAATATTCTTGCTGTATTCAACGGCGTTGATACACATACGCTACGAAATATTTGGCAGACATGGTGTTCCGATATGGACTTCAATGGATTTAAAAATTACTTTAGTCATGATCAGTCTGTCCCATATGGATTTATAACAATAAATTTACACGACCCTCGGTCACGATATCGTATTGGACTTGATCAAATATTTGGTTAAATAATTTGTATTAATCAGCAGCAGGGAGGGTGAAATGACAACATATTTGCGACGTAGATGGCAGCAATTTGAGGGTGGTTATGACAATGTATTTGCGACAAAATCGCTAAGGCTCCATTTGTAAAATGGGGTCTTTATTTTTTTTTGGTTAAAATATGAGATTTCGTAGGAAGGTTCCATTTGGCATTCTGAGACTTTAATCAATTTTGTCGCAAAAATTTGTAGGGTTCACCCTCCCTGCTGCTTGATTTTATATGGCATCATAAAGATGCCGATGTCGATGTTGGTTATATTATTGATTATATATTATAATATATTATTATATGATTATTCGTTATATTATTGATGATGAAGGTGATTTTATATGGCATGATAAAGATGCCGATGTCGGTGTTGGTTATATTATTGATGGTGAAGACGATTTTTTAAGGCATGTTAAAGATGCCGATGTCGGTGTTGGTGATATTATTGATGGTGAAGATGATTTAACATTGCATAATAATGAAGCCAATGTCGGTGTTGGTTATATTATTGATGATGAAAATTATTTCATATGGCATAGTAATGTTGCCGATGTCCGTGTTGGTTATATTATTGCTGGCGAAGATTGTTTTATATGGCATGATAAAGATGCCGATATCGGAGTTGGTTATATTATTGATAATGAAGATGATTTTTTATGGCATAATAAAGACGCCGATGTCTGTGTTGTTTATATTATTGATGGTGTGGTTGATTTTATATGGCATGATAAAGAAGACGATTTTGGGTTTGGTTATATTATTGAAGGTGAAGATGGTTTTATATGGCTTGATAAAGATGCCGATGTCAATGTTGGTTATATTATGGATGATGAAGATTATTTCATATGGCATGGTAATGTTGCCGATTTCAGTGTTGGTTATATTATTGATGGTGAAGATAATTTTAGATGGCATGATAAAGATGCCAGTGTCGCTTTTGGTTATATTATTGAAGATGAAGATGATTTTGGATGGCATGATAAAGATGCCGATGTCGGATTAATTTATACTATTGATGTTGATGATTATTTTATATAGTAGAATAAAGATGCAGAAGTCTGTGTTGGTTATATTATTGATGGTGAAGATGAATTTATATGGCAGGATAAAGATGCCGATGTCGGTGTTGGTTATATTATTGACGGTGATGATGATTTTATATGGCAGAATAAAGACGCCGATCTCGGTGTTAGTTATATTATTGATGGTGAAGATGATTTTATATGACATGATAAAGATTCCGATGTCGTTGTTGGTTATATTTTTGATGGTGAAGATGATTTTAGATGGCATGATAAAGATGCCAATGTCGGTGTTGCTCACATTATTGATGACAAAGATGATTTTAGATGGCATGATAAAGATGCCAGTGTCGGAATTTTTTATGTTATTGATGGTGTAGATGATTTTATATGGCATGATAAAGGCGAAGAATTTGGTGTTGGTTATATTATTGATGGTGAAGATGATTTTATATGGCATGATAAAGATGCCGATGTCGATGTTGGTTATATTATTGATGGTGAAGATTATTTTATATGGCAGAATAAAGATGCCGATGTCGGTGTTGGTTATATTATTGATGATGAAGATTATTTCATATGGCATAGTAATGTTGCCGATGTCAGTGTTGGTTATATTATTGATGGTGAAGATGATTTTAGATGGCATGATAAAGATGACGATGTCGGTATTGGTTATACTATTGATGTTGATGATTATTTTATATAGCAGAATAAAGATGCCGAAGTCTCTGTTGGTTATACTATTGATGGTGAAGATGATCTTAGATGGCATTATAAAGATGCCGATGTCGGTGTTCCTAATATTATTGATGGTGGTGATACATTATATGGCATGATAAATATGCCAATATCGTTGGTGGTTTTAATATTGATGGTGATTATGACTATATATGGCATGATAAAGATGCCGATGTCGGTGTTGGTTTTATTATTTATAGTGACGATGATGATAGATAGCATGATAACCATGCCGATGTCGGTTTTGGTTATATTATTGATTGTGATGATGATTTTATAGGTCAGAATAAAGATGACGATGTCGGTGTTGGTTATATTTTTGAAGGTGAAGATGAATTTTAATGGCATGATAAATATGCCGATGTCGGTGTTGTTTATATTACTGATGGTGAAGATGAATTTATTTGGTATGTTAAAGATGCCTATGTCGGAGTTGGTTAATTTATTAATGTTGAACATGATTTTAGATGCCATAATAAAGATGCCGATGTCGGTGTTGGTTATATTATTGATGGTGAAGATGATTTTGTATGGCATGATAAAGATGCCAGTGTCGGTGTTGTTTATGTTATTGATGGTGTAGATGATTTTATATGGCATGATAAAGATGCCGATGTCGGTGTTGGTTATATTATTGATGGTGAAGATGATTTTATATGTCAAGATAAAGATGCCGATGTCGGTGTTGGTTATATTATTGATGGTGAAGATGATTTTTGATGGCATGATAAAGATGCCGATCTCGGTATTGGTTACATTATTCATGGTGAAGACGATTTTTTATGGCATGATAAAGATGCCGATGTCGGTGTTAGTGATATTATTGATGGTGAAGATGATTTAACAATGCATAATATAGAAGCCGATGTCGCTGTTGGTCATATTATTGATGATGAAGATAATTTCATATGGCATGGTAATGTTGCCGATGTCCGTGTTGGTTATATTATTGGTGGAGAAGATTATTTTGTATATCATGATAAAGATGGCGATATCGGTGTTGGTTTTATTATTGATAATGAAGATGATTTTGTATGGCATAATAAAAACGCCGATGTCGGTGCTGTTTATATTATTGATGGTGTAGATGATTTTATATGGCATGATAAAGAAGACGATGTTGGTTTTGGTTATATTATTGATGGAGAAGATGATTTTATATGCCATGATAAAGATGCCGATGTCGGATTTATTTATACTATTGAAGTTGATGATTATTTTATATAGCAGAATGAAGATGCCGAAGTCTGTGTTGGTTATATTATTGATGGTGAAAATGATTTTATATGGCATGATAAAGATGCCGATGTCGGTGTTGGTTATATTATTGATGGTGAAGATTATTTTATATGGCAGAATAAAGATGCCGATGTCAGTGTTGGTTATATTTTTGATGGTGATCGTTACTTTATATGTCATGATAAAGATGCCGAAGTCGGTGTTGGTTATATTATTGATGGTGATGATGATTTTATATGTCAAGGTAAAGATGCCGATGTCGGTGTTGGTTATATTATTGATAATGAAGATGATTTTATATGGCGTAATAAAGATGCCGATGTTGGTGTTGGTTATATTATTGATGGTGATGATGATTTTATATGGCAGAGTAAATATGCCGATTTCGGTGTTAGTTATATTATTGATGGTAAAGTTGACTTTATATGGTATGGTAAAAATGCCGGTGTCGGTTTTAGTAATATTAATGATGTTGAAGTTACTTTATATGGCAGATTAAATATGCCGATGTCGGTGTTGGTTATATTATTGATGGTGATGATGATTTTTTATGGCAGAATAAAGATGCCGATGTCAGTGTTGGTTATTTTATTGATTGTGATCATGTTTTTAGATGCCATAATAAAGATGCCGATGACACTGTTGGTTATGTTATTGATGGTAATGATGACTTTATATGGCAAAATAAGGATGCAGGTCTTGGTGTTGGTTAGATTATTGATGGAGAAGATGACTTTTTTATGGCTTGATAAAGATGCCTGTGTCGGTTTTGGTTATATTATTAATGGTATAGATGATTTTAGATGGAATGATAAAGATGCAGATCTCGGTGTTGGTTATATTATTGAGTGTGAAGACGATATTATATGGCATGATAAAGATGCCGATGTCGGTGTTGGTTATATTATTGATCGTGATGATGACTTTATATGGCATGATAAAGATGCCGATGTCAGTGTTAGTTATATTATTGATGTTGGAGATGATTTTTTATGGCATGATAAAGATACCGATGTCGGTGTTTGTTATATTATTGATGTTGAAGAAACTTTATATGGCAGATTAAAGATGCCCTTTTCGGTGTTGGTTATATTATTGATGGTGATGATGATTTTATATCGCATATTAAAAACGCCGATGTTGGTATTGATTATATTGTTGTTGGTGAAGATGATTTTATACGGCTTGATATAGATGCCGATGTGGGTGTTAGTTATATTATTGATGGTGATGATGACTTTATATGGCATGATATAGATGCCGATGTCGGTGTTGGTTATATTATTGATGGGGAAGATTATTTTATATGGCATGATAAAGATGCCGATGTCGGTGTTGGTTATATTATTGATAATGAAGATGATTTTATATGGCATAATAAAGATGCCGATTTCGGTGTTGTTTATGTTATTGATGGTGTAGATGATTTTATATGGCATGATAAAGAAGACGATGTTGGTTTTGTTTATATTATTGATGGTGATGATGATTTTATATGGCATCATAAAGATGCCGATGTCGATGTTGGTTTTATTATTGATTATATATTATAATATATTATTATATGATTATTCGTTATATTATTGATGATGAAGGTGATTTTATATGGCATGATAAAGATGCCGATGTCGGTGTTGGTTATATTATTGATGGTGAAGATGATTTTAGTTGGCATGTTAAAGATGCCGATTCCGGTGTTGTTTATATTATTGATGGTGAAGACGATTTTTTATGGCATGTTAAAGATGCCGATGTCGGTGTTGTTGATATTATTGATGGTGAAGATGATTTAACATTGCATAATAAAGAAGCCAATGTCGGTGTTGGTTATATTATTGATGATGAAGATTATTTCATATGGCATAGTAATGTTGCCGATGTCCGTGTTGGTTATATTATAGGTGGCGAAGATTATTTTATATGGCATGATAAAGATGCCGATGTCCGTGTTGGTTATATTATTGATAATGAAGATGATTTTATATGGCATAATAAAGATGCCGATGTCGGTGTTGTTTAGGTTATTGATGGTGTAGATGATTTTATATGGCATGATAAAGACGACGATGTTGGTTTTGGTTATATTATTGATGGTGAAGATGATTTTATATGGCATGATAAAGATGCCGATGTCGATGTTGGTTATATTATGGATGATGAAGATTATTCATTATGGCATGGTAATGTTGCCGATTTCAGTGTTGATTATATTATTGATGGTGAAGATTATTTTAGATGGCATGATAAAGATGCCAGTGTAGCTTTTGGTTATATTATTGAAGATGAAGATGATTTTGGATGGCATGATAAAGATGTCGATGTCGGATTAATTTATACTATTGATGTTGATGATTATTTTATATAGTAGAATAAAGATGCCGAAGTCTGTGTTGGTTATATTATTGATGGTGAAGATGACTTTATATGGCAGGATAAAGATGCCGATGTCGGTGTTGGTTATATTATTGATGGTGAAGATGATTTTATATGGCATGACAAAGATGCCGATGTCGGTGTTGGTTATATTATTGATGGTGAAGATGATTTTGTATGGCATGATAAAGATGCCAGTGTCGGTGTTGGTTATATTATTGATGGTGAAGATGATTTTGTATGGCATGATAAAGATGCCAGTGTCGGTGTTGTTTATGTTATTGATGGTGTAGATGATTTTATATGGCATGATAAAGGGCGAAGAATTTGGTGTTGGTTATATTATTGATGGAGAAGATGATTTTATATGGCATGACAAAGATGCCGATGTCGATGTTGGTTATATTATTGTTGGTGAAGAGAATTTTATATGTCAAGATAAAGATGCCGATGTCGGTGTTGTTTATACTATTGATGGTGAAGATGATCTTAGATGGCATTATAAAGATGCCGATGTCGGTGTTCCTAATATTATTGATGCTGGTGATACTTTATATGGCATGATGAAGATGCCAATATCGTTGGTGGTTTTAATATTGATGGTGATTATGACTTTATATGGCAGAGTAAAGATGCCGATGTCGGTGTTGGTTATATTATTGATGGTGATGATGATTTTATATCGCAGATTAAAAACGCCGATGTTGGTATTGATTATATTGTTGTTGGTGAAGATGATTTTATGGCTTGATACAGACGCCGATGTCGGTGTTGGTTATATTATTGATGGTGAAGATGATTTTATATGGCAGATTAAAGATGCCGATGTCGGTGTTGGTTATATTATTGATGGTGAAGATGATTTTGTATGGCATGATAAAGATGCCAGTGTCGGTGTTGTTTATGTTATTGATGGTGTAGATGATTTTATATGGCATGATAAAGGCGACGATGTTGGTTTTATTTATATTATTGATGGTGATGATAATTTTATATGCCATCATAAAGATGCCGATGTCGATGTTGGTTATATTATTGATTATACATTATGCTATATTATTATATGATTATTCGTTATATTATTGATGATGATGGTGATTTTATATGGCATGATAAAGATGCCGATGTCGGTGTTGGTTATATTATTGATGGTGAAGACGATTTTTTATGGCATGTTAAAGATGCCGATGTCGCTGTTGGTGATATTATTGATGGTGAAGATGATTTAACATTGCATAATAATGAAGCCAATGTCGGTGTTGGTTATATTATTGATGATGAAGATTATTTCATATGGCATAGTAATGTTTCCGATGCCCGTGTTGGTTATATTATTGGTGGCGAAGATTATTTTATATGGTATGATAAAGTTGCCGATATCGGAGTTGGTTATATTATTGATAATGAAAATGATTTTATATGGCATAATAAAGACGCCGATGTCGGTGTTGTTTATATTATTGATGGTGTAGACGATTTTATATGGCATGATAAAGAAGACGATGTTGGTTTTGGTTATATTATTGATAATGAAGATGATTTTTTATGGCATAATAAAGACGCCGATGTCTGTGTTGTTTATATTATTGATGGTGTGGTTGATTTTATATGGCATGATAAAGAAGACGATTTTGGGTTTGGTTATATTATTGAAGGTGAAGATGGTTTTATATGGCTTGATAAAGATGCCGATGTCAATGTTGGTTATATTATGGATGATGAAGATTATTTCATATGGCATGGTAATGTTGCCGATTTCAGTGTTGGTTATATTATTGATGGTGAAGATTTTTTTAGATGGCATGATAAAGATGCCAGTGTCGCTTTTGGTTATATTATTGAAGATGAAGACGATTTTGGATGACATGATAAAGATGCCGATGTCGGATTAATTAATACTATTGATGTTGATGATTATTTTATATAGTAGAATAAAGATGCCGAAGTCTGTGTTGGTTATATAATTGATGGTGAAGATGACTTTATATGGCAGGATAAAGATGCCGATGTCGGTGTTGGTTATATTATTGATGGTGATGATGATTTTTTATGGCAGAATAAAGATGCCGATGTCGGTGTTAGTTATATTATTGATGGCGAAGATTGTTTTATATGCCATGATAAAGATTCCGATGTCGTTGTTGGTTATATTTTTGATGGTGAAGATGATTTTAGATGACATGATAAAGATGCCAATGTCGGTGTTTTTTATATTATTGATGATAAAGATGATTTTAGATGGCATGGTAAAGATGCGGATGTCGGTGTTGTTTATGTTATTGATGGTGTAGATGATTTTATATGGCATGATAAAGGCGACGAATTTGGTGTTGGTTATATTATTGATGGTGAAGATGATTTTATATGGCATGACAAAGATGCCGATGTCGGTGTTGGTTATATTATTGATGATGAATATTATTTCATATGGCATAGTACTGTTGCTGATGTCAGTGTTGGTTATATTATTGATGGTGAAGATGATTTTAGATGGCATGATAAAGATGACTATGTCGATATTGGTTATTCTATTGATGTTGATGATTATTTTATATAGCAGAATGAAGATGCCGAAATCTGTGTTGGTTATACTATTGATGGTGAAGATGATCTTAGATAACATTATAAAGATGGCGATGTCGGTGTTCCTAATATTATTGATGGTGGTGATACTTTATATGGCATGATAAAGTTGCCAATATCGTTAGTGATTTTAATATTGATGGTGATTATGACTTTATAGGGCATGATAAAGATGCCGATGTCGGTGTTGGTTATATTATTTATGGTAAAGATGATTTTAGATGGCATGATAACCATGCCGATGTCGGTTTTGGTTATATTATTGATGGTGATGATGATTTAATATGTCAGAATAAAGATGCCGGTGTCGGTGTTGGTTATATTACTGATGTTGAATTTATTTGGTATGCTAAAGATGCCGATGTCGGAGTTGGTTATTTTATTAATGGAGAACATGATTTTCGATGGAATAATAAAGATGCCGATTTCGGTGTTGGTTATATTATTGATGGTAAAGATGATTTTAGATTGTATGATAAAGATGCCGATGTCGGTGTTGTTTATGTTATTCATGGTGTAGATGATTTTATATGGCATGATAAAGACGCCTATGTACGTGTTGGTTATATTATTGGTGGCGAAGATTATTTTATATGGCATGATAAAGATGCCGATCTCGGTGTTGGTATTATTATTGATGGTGAAGACGATTTTATATGGAATGATAAAGATGCCGATGTCGGTTTTGGTTATATTATTCATGGTGAAGATGATTTAACATTGCATAATAATGAAGCTGATGTCGGTGTTGGTTATATTTTTGATGGTAATGAGGACTTTATATGGCATGATAAAGATGCCGATATCGGTGTTGGTTATATTATTGATTGTGATCATGATTTTACATGGCAGAATAAAGATGCCGATGTTAGTGTTGGTTATATTATTGATGGTGAATATGATTTTAGATGGCATGATAAAGATGCCGATATCGGTGTTGGTTATATTATTGATGGGGAAGATGATTTTATATGACAGAATAAAGATGCACATGTCGGTGTTGGTTATATTATTGATGGGGATGTTGATTTTTTATGGCAGAATAAAGATGCCGATGTTGGTGTTGGTTATATTATTGATGGTAAAGATGGTTTTAGATGACATGATAACGATGCCGATATCGGTTTTGGTTATATTATTGATTGTGATGATGATTTTATATTGCAGAGTAAAGATGCCGATGTCGGTGTTGGTTATAATATTGATGCTGAAGATGATTTTAAATGGCATGATAAAGATGCCGATGCCGGTGTTAGTTATATTATTGATGGTGATGATGACTTTATATGGCATGATAAAGATGCCGATGTCGGTCTTGGTTATATTATTGCTGGTGAAGATTATTTTATATGGCAGAATAAAGATGCCGATGTCAGTTTTGGTTATATTTTTGATGGTGATGATGATATTATATGGCAGAGTAAATATGCCGATTTCGGTGTTAGTTATGTTATTTATGGTGAAGATGATTTTATATGGTATGATAAACATGCCGGTGTCGGTGTTGGTGATATTATTGATGATGAAGATGATTTAACATTGCATAATAAAGAAGCCGATGTCGATGTTGGTTATATTATTGATGATGAAGATTATTTCATATGGCATAGTAATGTTGCCGATGTCCGTGTTGGTTATATTATTGGTAGCTAAGATTATTTTAAATGGCATGATAAAGATGCCGATATCGGTGTTGGTTATATTATTGATAATGAAGATGATTTTATATGGCATAATAAAGACGCCGAAGTCTTTGTTGTTTATATTATTGATGGTGTAGTTGATTTTATATGGCATGATAAAGAAGACGGTGTTGGTTTTGGTTATATTATTGATGGTGAAGATGATTTTATATGGCATGATAAAGATGCCAATGTCAATGTTGGTTATATTATTGATGGTGAAGATTATTTTATTTGGCAGACTAAAGATGCCGATGTCGGTGTAAGTTATATTATTGATGATGAATATTATTTCATATGGCATAGTACTGTTGCTGATGTCAGTGTTGGTTATATTATTGATGGTGAAGATGATTTTAGATGGCATGAAAAAGATGACGATGTCGGTATTGGTTATACTATTGATGTTGATGATTATTTTATATAACAGAATAAAGATTCCGAAGTCTGTGTTGGTTATACTATTGATGGTGAAGATGATCTTAGATGGCATTATAATATGCCGATGTCGGTGTTCCTAATATTATTGATGGCGGTGATACTTTATATGCCATGATAAAGATGCCAATATCGTTGGTGGTTTTAATATTGATGGTGATTATGACTTTATATGGCATGATAAAGATGCCGATGTCGGTGTTGGTTATATTATTTATGGTGAAGATGATTTTAGATGGCATGATAACCATGCCGATGTCGGTTTTGGTTATATTATTGATGGTGATGATGATTTAATATGGCAGAATAAAGATGCCGATGTCGGTGTTGGTTATATTATTGATGGTGAAGATGAATTTATATGGCATGATAAATATGACGATGTCGGTGTTGCTTATATTACTGATGTTGAAGATGAATTTATTTGGTATTTTAAAGATGCCGATGTCGGAGTTGATTATTTTATTAATGGAGAACATGATTTTTGATGGAATAATATAGATGGCTATGTCGGTGTTGGTTATATTATTGGTGGCGAAGATTATTTTATATGGCATGATAAAGATGCCGATGTCGGTGTTGGTTATATTATTGATGCTGATGATGATTTTATATGGCAGAAAAAAGATGCCGATGTCGGTGTTCGTTATATTATTGATGGTGAAGATGATTTTATATGCCATGATAATGATTCCGATGTCGTTGTTGGTTATATTATTGATGGTGAAGATGATTTTTAGATTGTATGATAAAGATGCCGATGTCGGTTTTGTTTATGTTATTGATGGTGTAGATGATTTTTTATTGCATGATAATGACGCCTATGTCCGTGTTGGTTATATTATTGGTGACGAAGTTTATTTTGTATGCCATGATAAAGATTCCGATGTCGTTGTTGGTTATATTATTGATGGTGAAGATGATTTTAGATGGCATGATAACGATGCCGATGTCGGTTTTGGTTATATTATTGATGGTAATGATGACTTTATATGGCATGATAAAGATGCCGATGTCGGTGTTGGTTATATTATTGATGGTGAAGATGACTTTAGATGGCGTGATAACGATGCCGATGTCGGTGTTGGTTATATAATTGATGGTGAAAATGATTTTATATGGCATAATAAAGATGCCGATATCGGTGTTGGATATATTATTTATGGTGATGGTCATTTTAGATGGCATGACAAAGATGGCGATGTAGTTGTTGTTTATATTATTAATGGTGAAGATTATTTTTTATGCCATAAAACAGATGCTGGTGTCATTGGTGGTTATATTATTGACAGTGATGATGAATTTATATGGCATGATGAAGATGCCTATGTCGGTGTTGGTTATATTATTGATGGCGAAGTTGATTTTATATGGCATGATAAAGATGCCGATGTCGGTGTTGTATATGTTATATTATTGCAATTATATTATTGATGGTGATCATGATTTTATATGACCGAATAAAGATGCCGATCTCGGTGTTAGTTATATTATTGATGGTTAAGATGATTTTATATGCCATGATAAAGATTCCGATGTCGGTGTTGTATATGTTATTGATGGTGTAGATGATTTTATATGGCATAATAAAGGAGAAGATGTTGGTGTTGGATATATTATTGACGGTGAAGATGATTTTGGATGGCATGAAAAAGATGCCGATCTCCGTGTTGGTTATATTATTGATGGAGAAGACGATTTCATATGGCATGATAAAGATGCCGATGTCGGTGTTGGTTATATTATTGATGGTGAAGATGATTTTAGATGGCATGATAACCATGCCGATGTCGGTTTTGGTTATATTATTGATGGTGATGATGATATAATATGGCAGAATAAAGATGCCGATGTCGGTGTTGGTTATATTATTGATGGTGAAGATGAATTTATGTGGCATGATAAATATGCCGATGTCGGTGTTGGTTATATTACTGATGTTGAAGATGAATTTATTTGGTATGTTAAAGATGCCGATGTCGGAGTTGGTTATTTTATTAATGGAGTACATGATTTTGGATGGAATAATAAAGATGCCGATGTCGGTGTTGGTTATATTATTGATGGTGAAGATGATTTTGTATGGCATGATAAAGATGCCAGTGTCGGTGTTGTTTATGTTATTGATGGTGAAGATGATTTTATATGGCATGACAAAGATGCCGATGTCGATGTTGGTTATATTATTGTTGGTGAAGAGAATTTTATATGTCAAGATAAAGATGCCGATGTCGGTGTTGGTTATATTATTGATGCTGAAGAAACTTTATATGGCAGATTAAAGATGCCGATGTCGGTGTTGGTTATATTATTGATGGTGAAGATGATTTTGTATGGCATGATAAAGATGCCAGTGTCGGTGTTGGTTATATTATTGGTGACGAAGATTATTTTATATGCCATGATAAAGATTCCGATGTCGTTGTTGGTTATATTATTGATGGTGAAGATGACTTTAGATGGCGTGATAACGATGCCGATGTCGGTTTTGGTTATATTATTGATGGTGAAGATGATTTTAGATAGCATGATAACGATGCCGATGCCGGTTTTGGTTATATTAATGATGGTGATGATGATTTTGTATGGCAGAGTAAAGATGCCGATGTTGGTGTTGGTTATATTATTGATGGTGAAGATGACTTTAGATGGCGTGATAACGATGCCGATGTCGGTTTTGGTTATATTATTGATGGTGAAGCTGATTTTAGATGGCATGATAGCGATGCCGATGTCGGCTTTGGTTATATTATTGATGGTGATGATGATTTTATATGGCAAAATAAGTATGCCGGTGTTGGAGTTGGTTATATTTTTTTGATGGTGAAGATGATTTTTTATGGCTTGATAAAGATGCCGGTGTCGGTGTTGGTTATATAATTGATGGTGAAGGTGATTTTATATGCCATGATAAAGATTCCGATGTCGTTGTTGGTTATATTATTGATGTGAAGATGATTTTAGATTGTATGATAATGATGCCGATGTCGGTTTTGTTTATGGTATTGATGGTGTTGATGATTTTTTATTGCATGATAATGACGCCTATGTCCGTGTTGGTTATATTATTGCTGACGAAGATTATTTAATATGTCATGATAAAGATGCCGATGTCGGTGTTGGTTATATTATTGATGGTGAAAATGACTTTAGATGGCGTGATAACGATGCCGATGTCGGTTTTGGTTATATTATTGATGGTGAAGATGATTGTAGATGGCATGATAACGATGCCGATGTCGGTTTTGGTAATATTATTGATGGTGATGATGATTTTGTATGGCAGAGTAAAGATGCCGATGTCGGTGTTGGTTATAGTATTGATGGTGAAGATGAATTTATATGACATGATAAAGACGCCAATGTCGGTTTTGGTTATATTATTGATGGTAATGATGATTTTATATGGCACAATAAAGATGCCGATGTCGGTGTTGGTTATATTATTGATGGTGAAGATGATTTTATATGACATATTAAAGATGCTGATGTCGGTTTTGGTTATATTATTGATGGTAATGATGATTTTATATGGCATGACAAAGATGACGATGTCGGTCTTGGTTATATTATTGATGGTGAAGATGACTTTAGATGGCGTGATAACGATGCCGATGTCGGTTTTGGTTATATTATTGATGGTGAAGATGATTTTAGATGGCATGATAACGATGCCGATGTCGGTTTTGGTTTTATTATTGATGGTGATGATGATTTTATATGGCAAAATAAGGATGCCGGTGTTGGTGTTGGTTATATTTTTTTGATGGTATAGATGATTTTTTTATGGCTTGAATAAGATGCCGGTGTCGGTGTTGGTTATGCTATTGATGGTGAAGGTGATTTTATATGGCATGATAAAGATGCCGATGTCGGTGTTGGTTATATTATTGATGGTGAAGATGATTTTAGATGGCATGATAAAAATGCCGATCTCGGTGTTCGTATTATTATTGACGGTGAAGACGATTTTATATGGAATGATAAAGATGCCGATGTCGGTTTTGGTTATATTATTCATGGTGGAGATGATTTAACATTGCACAATAATGAAGCCCATGTCAGTGTTGGTTATATTTTTGATGGTAATGAGGACTTTATATGGCATGATAAAGTTGCCGATGTCGGTGTTGGTTATATTATTTATGGTGAAGATGATTTTAGATGGCATGATAACCATGCCGATGTCGATTTTGGTTATATTATTGATGGTGATGATGACTTAATATGGCAGATAAAAGATGCCGATGTCGGTGTTGGTTATATTATTGATGGTGAAGATGAATTTATATGGCATGATAAATATGCCGATGTCGGTGTTGGTTATATTACTGATGTTGAAGATGAATTTATTTGGTATTTTAAAGATGCCGATGTCGGAGTTGATTATTTTATTAATGGAGAACATGATTTTAGATGGAATAATAAAGATGCCTATGTCGGTGTTGGTTATATTATTGATGGTGAAGATGATTTTAGATTGTATGATAAAGATGGCGATGTCGGTGTTGCTTATGTTATTGATGGTTTAGATGATTTTATATGGCATGACAAAGACGACTATGTCCGTGTGGGTAATATTATTGGTGGCGAGGATTATATTATATGGCATGATAAAGATGCCGATGTCGGTGTTGGTTATATTATTGATGGTGAAGATGACTTTAGATGGCGTGATAACGATGCCGATGTCGGTGTTGATTATATTATTGATGGTGAAGATGACTTTAGATGGCATGATAACGATGCCGATGTCGGTTTTATTTATATTATTGATGGTGATGATGATTTTATATGGCAAAATAAGGATGCCCGTGTTGGGGTTGGTTATATTTTTTTGATGGTGATGATGATTTTATATGGCAAAATAAGGATGCCCGTGTTGGGGTTGGTTATATTTTTTTGATGGTGAAGATGATTTTTTTATGGCTTGATAAAGATTCCTGTGTCGGTGTTGGTTATATAATTGATGGTGATTGTGATTTTGTATGGCATGAAAAAGTTGCCGATGTCGGTATTGGTTATATTATTGATGGTGAAGATGATTTTAGATGGCATGATAAAGATGCCGATCTCAGTGTTGGTTATATTATTGATGGCGAAGACGATTTTATATGGCATGATAAAGATGCCGATGTCGGTGTTGGTTATATTATTCATGGTGAAGATGATTTAACATTGCATAATAAAGAAGCCGATGTCGGTGTTGGTTATATTTTTGATGGTAATGACGACTTTATATGGCATGATAAAGTTGCCGATGTCGGTTTTGTTTATATATTTAATTGTGATGATGTTTTTGTATGGCAGAATAAAGATGCCGATATCAGTGTTGGTTATATTATTGATGGAGAATATGATTTTAGATGGCATGATAAAGATGCCGATATCGGTGTTGGTTATATTATTGATGGTAAAGATGATTGTATATGGCAGAATAAAGATGCCCATGTTGGTGTTGGTTATATTATTGATGGTGATGATGACTTTAAATGGAATGAAAATGATGTCTATGTCGGTGTTGGTTATATTATTGATGGGGATGATGATTTTATATGGCAGAATAAAGATGCCGATGTTGGTGTTGGTTATATTATTGATGTTGATGATGACTTTGTATGGCATGATAAAGATTCCGATGTCGTTGTTGGGTATATTATTGATGGTGAAGATGATTTTATATGGCATGATAAAGATGCCGGTGTCGTTTTTGGTTATATTATTGATGTTGAAGATGACTTAATATCGCGTGATATAGACACCGATGTCGGTGTTGGTTATATTATTGATGGTGATGATGACTTTATATGGCATGATAAAGATGCTGATGTCGTTGTTGGTTATATTATTGATGGTGATGATAACTTTATATGGCAGAATAAAGATGCAGATATCGGTGTTGATTATATTGTGTTGATGGCGATGATGATTTTATATTGCATGAAAAAGATGGCGTTTTCGGTGTTGGTTATGTTATTTATCGTCATGATGATTTTATATGGCATGACAAAGATGCCGATATCGGTGGTGGCTATATTATTGATGGTGATGGTGACTTTATATGGCATAATAAGGATGCCGGTGTCGGTGTTGCTTATATCATTGATGGTGAAGATGACTTTATTTGGCATAATCAAGATGCCGATATCGGTGTTGGATATATTATTTATGGTGATGGTCATTTTAGATGGCATGACAAAGATGGCGATGTAGTTGCTGTTTATATTATTGATGGTGAAGATTATTTTTTATGCCATAAAACAGATGCTGGTGTCATTGGTGGTTATATTATTGACAGTGATGATGATTTTATATGGCATGATGAAGATGCCGATGTGGGTGTTGGTTATATTATTGATGGCGAAGTTGATTTTAGATGGCATGATAAAGATGCCGATGTCGTTGTTGTATATGTTATATTATTGCAATTATATTATTGATACTGATGATGATTTTATATGACCGAATAAAGATGCCGATGACGGTGTTAGTTATATTATTGATGGTGAAGATGATTTTATATGCCATGATAAAGATTCCGATGTCGGTGTTGTATATGTTATTGATGGTGTAAATGATTTTATATGGCATAATAAAGGAGAAGATGTTGGTGTTGGTTATATTATTGACGGTGAAGATGAATTTGGATGGCATGAAAAAGATGCGATCTCCGTGTTGGTTATATTATTGATGGTGAAGACGATTTCATATGGCATGATAAAGATGCCGATGTCGGTGTTGGTTATATTATTGATGGTGAAGATGATTTTAGATGGCATGATAACCACGCCGATGTCGGTTTTGGTTATATTATTGATGGTGATGATGATTTAATATGGCAGAATAAAGATGACGATGTCGGTGTTGGTTATATTATTGATGGTGGAGATGATTTTATATGGCATGATAAATATGCCGATGTCGGTGTTGGTTATATTACTGATGTTTAAGATGAATTTATTTGGCATGTTAAAGATGCCGATGTCGGAGTTGGTTATTTTATTAATGGAGAACATGATTTTAGATGGAATAATAAAGATGCCTATGTCGGTGTTGGTTATATTATTGATGGTGAAGATGATTTTGTATGGCATGATAAAGATGCCAGTGTCGGTGTTGTTTATGTTATTGATGGTGTAGATGATTTTATATGGCATGATAAAGACGACTATGTCCGTGTTGGTTATATTATTGATGGCGAAGATTATTTTATATGGCATGATAAAGATGCCGATGTCGGTGTTGGTTATATTATTGATGCTGATGATGATTTTATATGGCAGAATAAAGATGCCGATGTCGGTGTTCGTTATATTATTGATGGTGAAGATGACTTTATATGCCATGATCAAGATTCCGATGTCGTTGTTGGTTATATTATTGATGGTGAAGATGATTTTTGATTGTATAATAAAGATGCGGATGTCGGTTTTGTTTATGTTATTAATGGTGTAGATGATTTTATATTGCATGATAATGACGCCTATGTCCGTGTTGTTTATATTATTGGTGGCGAAGATTATTTTATATGGCATGATAAAGATGCCGATGTCGGTGTTGGTTATATTATTGATGCTGATGATGATTTTATATGGCAGAATAAAGATGCCGATGTCCGTGTTCGTTATATTATTGATGGTGAAGATGATTTTATATGCCATGATAAAGATTCCGATGTCGTTGTTGGTTATATTATTGATGGTGAAGATGATTTTTGATTGTATGATAAAGATGCCGATGTCGGTTTTGTTTATGTTATTGATGGTGAAGATGACTTTAGATGGCGTGATAACGATGCCGATGTCGGTTTTGGTTATATTATTGATGGGGAAGATGATTTTAGATGACATGATAACGATGCCGATGTCGGTTTTGGTTATATAATTGATGGTGATGATGATTTTATATGGCAGAGTAAAGATGCCGATGTCGGTGTTGGTTATATTATTGATGGTGAAGATGAATTTATATGACATGATAAAGATGCCGATGTCGGTTTTGGTTATATTATTGATGGTAATGATGACTTTATATGGCATGATAAAGATGCCGATGTCGGTCTTGGTTATATTTTTGATGGTATAGATGACTTTAGATGGCGTGATAACGATGCCGATGTCGGTTTTGGTTATATTATTGATGCTGAAGATGATTTTAGATGGCATGATAACGATGCCGATGTCGGATTTTTGTTATATTATTGATGGTGATGATGATTTTATATGGCAAAATAAGGATGCCGGTGTTGGAGTTGGTTATATTTTTTTGATGGAGAATATGATTTTTTTATGGCTTGATAAAGATGCCGTTGTCGGTATTGGTTATATAATTGATGGTGAAGGTGATTTTATATGGCATGATAAAGATGCCGATGTCGGTGTTGGTTATATTATTGATGGTGAAGATGATTTTATATGCCATGATAAAGATTCCGATGTCGTTGTTGGTTATATTATTGATGGTGAAGATGATTTTAGATTGTATGATAAAGTTGCCGATGTCGGTTTCGTTTATGTTATTGATGGTGTTGATGATTTTATATTGCATGATAGTGACGCCTATGTCCGTGTTGGTTATATTATTGGTGACGAAAATTATTTAATATGTCATGATAAAGATGCCGATGTCGGTGTTGGTTATATTATTGATGGTGTAGATGACTTTAGATGGCGTGAAAACGATGTCGATGTCGGTTTTGGTTATATTATTGATGGTGAAGATGATTTTAGATGGCATGATAACGATGCCGATGTCGGTTTTGGTTATATTATTGATGGTGATGATGATTTTATATGGCAGAATAAAGATGCCGATGTCGGTGTTGGTTATATTATTGATAATGAAGATGAATTTATATGACATAACAAAGATGCTGATGTCGGTTTTGGTTATATTATTGATGGTAATGATGATTTTATATGGCATGATAAAGGTGCCGATGTCGGTCTTGGTTATATTATTGATGGTGAAGATGACTTTAGATGGCGTGATAACGATGTCGATGTAGGTTATGGTTATATTATTGATGGTGAAGATGACTTTAGATGGCATGATAACGATGCCGATGTCGGTTTTGGTTATATTATTGATGGTGATGATGATTTTATATGGCAAAATAACGATGCCGGTGTTGGTGTTGGTTATATTTTTTTGATGGTGTAGATGATTTTGTATGGCATGATAAAGATGCCAGTGTCGGTGTTGGTTATATTATTGTTGGTGAAGAGAATTTTATATGTCAAGATAAAAATGCCGATGTCGGTGTTGGTTATATTATTGATGGTGAAGATGATTTTATATGGCATGACAAAGATGCCGGTGTCGGTGTTGGTTATATTATTGATGTTGAAGACGATTTTATATGGAATGATAAAGATGCCAATGTCGGTTTTGGTTATATTATTCATGGTGAAGATGATTTAACATTACCTAACAATGAAGCCGATGTCGGTGTTGGTTATATTTTTGATGGTAATGAGGACTATATATGGCATGATAAAGTTGCCGATGTCGGTGTTGGTTATATTATTGATTGTGATGATGATTTTACATGGCAGAATAGAGATGCCGATGTTAGTGTTGGTTATATTATTGATGGTGAATATGATTTTAGATGGCATGATAAAGATGCCGATAACGGTGTTGGTTATATTATTGATGGTGAAGATGACTTTAAATGGAATGAAAATAATGCCATGTCGGTGTTGGTTATATTATTGATGGGGATGATGATTTTTTATGGCAGAGTAAAGATGCCGATGTCGGTGTTGGTTATATTATTGATGTTGAAGATGATTTTAAATGGCATGTTAAAGATGCCGATGCCGGTGTTAGTTATATTATTGATGGTGATGCTGAATTTATATGGCATGATAAAGATGCCGATGTCGGTGTTGGTTATATTATTGATGGTGAAGATTATTTTATATGGCAGAATAAAGATGCCGATGTCAGTTTTGGTTATATTTTTGATGGTGAAGATGATTTTATATGGCAGATTAAAGATGCCGATGTCGGTGTTGGTTATATTATTGATGGTGAAGATGATTTTGTATGGCATGATAAAGATGCCAGTGTCGGTGTTGTTTATGTTATTGATGGTGTAGATGATTTTATATGGCATGATGAAGACGCCTATGTCCGTGTTGGTTATTTTATTAGTGGCGAAGATTATTTCATATGGCATAGTAATGTTGCCGATGTCAGTGTTGGTTATATTATTGATGGTGAAGATGATTTTAGATGGCATAAAATAGATGACGATGTCGGTATTGGTTATACTATTGGATTTTGACCATCCAGACTGATCCACAATCAAGCCTTTGTCAAGTACAGATATTAATAATTAGCTTTGTAACTGGACTATGACCATCCAGACTGCTCCACAATCAAGCCTTCGTCAAGTATAGATATTACTAATTAGGTATGTAACTGGACTATAACCATCCAGACTGCTCCACAATCAAGCCTTTGTCAAGTTTAGATATTATTAATTAGCTTTGTAACCGAAATATGACCATCGAGACTGCTCCAAAATCAAGCCTTTGTAAAGTTTAGATATTATTAATTAGCTTTGTAACAGGACTATGACCATCCAGACTGTTACTCAATCAAGCCAATGTCAAGTATATGTAGTATTAATTAGCTTTGTAACTGGATTATGACCATCCAGACTGCTCTAAAATCAAGCCTTAGTCAAGTATAGATATTATTAATTAACATTGTAACCGGACTATGACCTTACAGACTGCTCCAAAATCAAGCCTTTGTCATGTATAGATGTTATAAGTTAGCTTTGTAAGTGGACTATGTCCATACAGACTGCTCCACAATCAAGCCTTTGTCAAGAATAGATATTATTAATTAATTTTGTAACCGGACTATGACCATCCAGACTGCTCCACAATCAAGCCTTTATCAAGTTTAGATATTTTTAGTTAGCTTTGTGACCGGAATATGACCATCCAGACTGCTCCACAATCAAGCCTTTGTCAAGTATAGATATTATTAATTAGCTTTGTAACCGGACTATGACCATCAAGACTGCTCCACAATCAGGCCTTTGTCAAGTTTAGATATTATTAATTAGCTTTGTTACCGGACTATGACCATCAAGACTGCTCCACAACCAAACCTTTGTCAAGTATAGATATTATTAATCAGTTTTGTAACTGAACTATGACCATCCAGACTGATCCTCAATCAAGCCTTTGTCAAGTATAGATATTAATAATTAGCTTTGTAACCGGACAATGTCCATCCAGACTGCTCCACAATCAAGCCTTTGTCAAAATTAGATATTATTAATTAGCTTTGTGACCGGACTATGACCTTCCAGACCCCTCCACAATCAAGCCTTCGTCAAGTATAGATATTATTAATTAGCTTTGTAACCAGGCAATGACCATCCAGACTGCTCCACAATCAATACTTTGTCAAGTATAGATCTTATTAATTAGATTTGGAACCGGACTATGCACATCCAGACAGCTCCACAATCAACCCTTTGTCAAGTATAGATATTATTAATTATCTTTTTATCCAGACAATGACCATCCAGACTGCTCCACAATCAAGCCTTTGTCAAGTTTAGATATTATTAATTAGCTTTGTGACCGGACTATGACCTTCCAGACCCCTCCACAATCAAGCCTTCGTCAAGTATAGATATTATTAATTAGCTTTGTAACCGGACAATGACCATCCAGGCTGCTCCACAATCAAGCCTTTGTCAAGCTTAGATATTAATTAGCATTGTGACCGTACTATGACCATCCAGACTGCTCCACAACCAAGCCTTTGTCAAGTATAGATATTATTAATTAGCTTTGTAACCGGACTATGACCATCCAGATTGCTCCACAATCAAGTCTTTGTCAACTATAGATATTATTAATTAGCTTTGTAACTAGACTATGACCAAAGAGACTGCTCCACAATCAAGCCTTTGTCAAGTTTAGATTTTATTAATTAGCTTTTTGACCGGATTATGACCATACAGACTGCTCCACAATTAAGACTTTGTCAAGTATAGATATTATTAATTTGCTTTGTAACCTGACTATGCACATCCAGACTGCTCCACAATCAAGACTTTCTCAAGTATAAATATTATTAATTACCTTTGTAACTATATTATGACCATCCAGACTGCTCCAAAGTCAAGCCTTTGTCAAGCATAGTTATTATTAATTAGGTTTGTAACTGGACAATTACCATCCAGTATGCTCCACATTCAAGCCTTTGTCAAGTTTTCATATTATTAATTAGATTTGTAACCGAAATATGACCATCCAGACTGCTCCACAATCAAGCCTTTGTCAAGTTTAGATATTATTAATTAGCTTTGTAACCCAACTATGACCATCCAGACTGTTCCACAATCAAGCCTTTGTAAAGTTTATATAGTAGTAATTAGCTTTTTAACTGGACTATGACCATCCAGACTGCTCCAAAATCAAGCCTTTGTCAAGTATAGATATTATTAATTAGCTTTGTAACCGGAATATGACCATCCAGACTGCTCTACAGTCAAGCCTTTCTCAAGTATAGATATTATTAATTAGCTTTGTAACCGGACAATGACCATCCAGACTGCTCCACAATCAAGCCTTTGTCAAGTATACATATCACTAAATAGCTTTATAACTGGACTATGACCATCCAGACTGCTCCACATTCAAGCCATTGTCAAGAATATAAATTTTCTTTATCTTTCTAACCAGACTATGACCATCCAGACTGCTCCACACTAAAGTCTCTGTAAAGTTTAGATATTATAATTTAGCTTTGTAACCGGACTATGACCATCCAGACTGCTCCACAATCAAGTCTTTGTCAACTATAGATATTACTAATTAGCTTTGTAACTAGACTAGGACCAAAGAGACTGCTCCACAATCAAGCCTTTGTCAAGTTTAGATTTTATTAATTAGCTTTTTGACCGGATTATGACCATAGAGACTGCTCCATAATTGAGAATTTGTCAAGTATAGAAATTATTAATTGGCTTTGTAACCTGACTATGCACATCCAGACTGCTCAACAATCAAGCCTTTGTCAAGTATAGTTATTATTAATTAGATTTCTAACCGAACAATGACCATCCAGACTGCTCCACAATCAAGCCTTTGTCAAGTTTAGGTAGTATTAATTAGCTTTGTAACTGGAGTATGACAATCCAGATTGCTCCACAATCAAGCTTTTGTCATATATAGATATTATAAATTAGCTTTGTAACTGGATTATGACCATCCAGACTGCTCCACAATCAAGCCTTTGTCAACTATAGATATTATTAATTAGCTTTGTAACTGCACTATGACAATCCAGAATGCTCTACAATCAAGGCTTTTCACATATAGATATTATTAATTAGCTTTGTAACTGGATTATGACCATCCAGACTGCTCCACAATCAAGCCTTTGTCAAGTATAGATATTATTAAATAGCTTTGTAACTGGACTATGGCCATCCAGACTGCTCCACAATCAAGCCTTTGACAAGTATAGATATTATTAATTAGCATTATAAGCGGAATATGACCATCCAGACTGCTCCACAATCAAGCCTTTGTCAGGTTTAGATATTATTAATTAGCTTTCTAACCGGACTATGACCATCAAGACTGTTCCACAATCAAGCCTTTGTAAAGTTTATATAGTATTAATTAGCTTTTTAACTGGACTATGACCATCCAGACTGCTCCAAAATCAAGCCTTTGTCAAGTATAGATATTATTAATTAGCTTTGTAACCGGAATATGACCATCCAGACTGCTCTACAATCAAGCCTTTGTCAAGTATAGATATTATTAATTAGCTTTGTAACCGGACAATGACCATACAGACTGCTCCACAATCAAGCCATTGTCAAGTTAAGATATTATTAATTAGCTTTGTGACCGGACTATGACCATCCAGACTGCTCCACAATCAAGCCTTTGTCAAGTATAGATATTATTAATTAGCTTTGTAACCGGACTATGACCATCCAGACTGCTACACAATCAAGCGTTTGTCAAGTATATATCTTATTAATTAGATTTGTAACCGGACTATGACCATCCCGACCTCTCCACAATCAAGACATTGTCAAGTATAGATAGTATTAATTTGCTTTGTAACCGGACTATAATCATCCAGACTGCTTCAAAATCAAGCCTTTGTCAAGATTAGTTTTTATTAATTAGCTTTTTTACCGGATTATGACCATCCAGATTGCACCACTATCAAGCCTTTGTCAAGTATAGATATTATTAATTAGCTTTGTAACCGGACAATGAACATCCAGACTGCTCTACAATCAAGACTTTGTCAAGTATATATCTTATTAATTAGCTTTGTGACCGAACTATGACCATCCAGTCTGCTCTACAATCAAGCCTTTGTCAAGTATGGATATTATTAATCAGCTTTGTAACCGGACTATGACCGTCCTGACTGCTCAACAATCAAGTCTTTGTCAAGATTAGATATTAGAAGATAGCTTTGTAACTGCACTATGATCATCCAGACTGTTCCACAATCAAGCCTTTGTCAAGTATAGTTAATATTAATTACCTTTTTAACCGGACAATGACCATCCAGACTGCTTCACAATCAAGCCATTGTCAAGTATAGATCTTATTAATTAGATTTGCAACCGGACTATGACCATCCCGACCGCTCCACAATCAAGCCTTTGTCAAGTATAGATTTTATTAATTAGCTTTTTCACTGGATTATGACCAAATATGCTGCTCCACAATTAATCCTTTGTCAAGTATAGATATTATTAATTTGCTTTGTAACCGGACTATGCCCATCCAGACTGCTCCACAATCAAGCCTTTGTCAAGTATTGTTATTATTAATTAGCTTTTTAACCGGACAATGACCATCAAGACTGCTTCCCAATCAAGCCTTTCTCAAGTATAGATATTATTAATTAGCTTTTTAACCGGACTTTGACCATCAAGACTGCTCCACAATCAAGCCTTTGTCAAGTATAGATATTATTAATTAGCTTTGTAACCGGACAATGACCATCCAGACTGCTCCATAATCAAGCCTTTGTCAAGTTTTGATATTAATTAGCATTGTGACCGTACTATGACCATCCAGACTGCACCACAACCAAGCCTTTGTCAAGTATAGATATTATTAATTAGCTTTGTAACCGGACTATTATCATCCAGACTCCACCACAATCAAGCAATTGTCAAGTATAGTTATTATGAATTAGGTTTGTAACTGGACTATGACCATCCAGTCTGCTACACAATCAAACCTTTGTCAAGTTTTCATATTTTTAATTTGCTTTGTAACCGAAATATGACAATCCAGACTGCTCCAAAATCAAGCCTTTGTCAAGTTTAGATATTATTAATTAGCTTTGTAACCGGACTATGACCATCCAAACTGTTCAACAACCAAGCCTTTCTAAAGTTTATATAGTATTAATTAGCTTTTTAACTGGACTAAGACCATCCAGACAGCTCCAAAATCAAGCCTTTGTCAAGTATAGATATTATTAATTAGCTTTGTAACGGGAATATAACCATCCAGACTGCTCTACAATCAAGCCTTTGTCAAGTATAGATATTATTAATTAGCTTTGTAACCGGAAAATGACCATACAGACTGCTAAACAATCAAGCCATTGTCAAGTTAAGATATTTTTAATTAGCTTTGTGACCGGACAATGGCCATCCAGACTGCTCCACAATCAAGTCTTTGTCAAGTATATATCTTATTAATTAGCTTTGTAACCGGACTATGACCATCCCGACCTCTCCACAATCAAGCCATTGTCAAGTATAGATAGTATTAATTAGCTTTGTAACCGGACTATGATCATCCAGACTGCTCCACAATCAAGCCTTTGTCAAGTATAGATATTATTAATTAGCTTTGTAACTGGACTTTGACCATCCAGACTGCTCCACATTCAAGACTTTGTCAAGAATATATATTATTCTTTAGCTTTCTAACCAGACTATGACCATCCAGACTGCTCCCCACTAAAGTCTTTGTCAAGTTTAGATATTATAATTTAGCTTTGTAACAGGACTATGACCATCCAGACTGCTCCACAATCAAGTCTTTGTCAACTATAGATATTATTAATTAGCTTTGTAACTAGAATATGACCAAAGAGACTGCTCCACAATCAAGCCTTTGTCCAGTTTAGATTTTATTTATTAGCTTTTTGACCGGATTATGACCATACAGACTGATCCTCAATTAAGCCTTTGTCAAGTTTAGATATTATTTATTGGCTTTGTAACCTGACTATGCACATCCAGACTGCTCCACAATAAAGCCTTTGTCAAGTATAGTTATTATTAATTAGCTTTCTAACCGGACAATGACCATCCAGACTGCTCCACAATCAAGCCTTTGTCAAGTTTAGGTAGTATTAATTAGCTTTGTAACTGGAGTATGACAATCCCGACTGCACCACAATCAAGTCTTTGTCATATATAGATATTATTAATTAGTTTTGTAACCGGATTATGACCATCCAGACTGCTCCACAATCAAGCCTTTGTCAACTATAGATATTATTAATCAGCTTTGTAACTGGACTATGACCATCCAGACTGCTCAACAATCAAGTCTTTGTCAAGATTAGATATTAGAAAATATCTTTGTAACTGGACTATGACCATCCAGACTTCTCCACAATCAAGACTTTGTCAACTAAAGATATTATGAATTAGCATTTTAACCGGACTATGACCATCCAGACTGCTCCACAATCAAGCCTTTGTCACATATAGATATTATTAACTAGCTTTGTAACTGGATTATGTCCATCCAGACTGCTCCACAATCAAGACTTTTCCAACTAAAGATATTCTTAATTAGCTTTGTAGCCGGACTATGACCATCCAGACTGTTCACCAATCAAGTCTTTGTCAAGATTAGATATTAGAAAATAGCTTTGTAACTGGACTATGAGCATCCAGACTGCTCCACAATCAAGCCTTTTTCAAGTATAGTTATTATTAATTAGGTTTGTAACTGGACTATGACCATCCAGTCTGCTCCACAATCAATCCTTTGTCAAGTATACATATTATTAATTAGCTTTGTAACCGGAATATGATCATCCAGACTGCTCTACAATCAAGCCTTTGTCAAGTATAGATATTATTAATTAGCTTTGTAACCGGACAATGACCATACAGACTGCTCCACAATCAAGCCATTGTCAAGTTAAGATATTATTAATTAGCTTTGTGACCGGACTATGACCATCCAGACTGCTCCACAATCAAGCCTTTGTCAAGTATAGATATTATTAATTAGCTTTGTAACCGGACTATGACCATCCAGACTGCTCCACAATCAAGCCTTTGTCAAGTATATATCTTATTAATTAGCTTTGTAACCGGACTATGACCATCCCGACCTCTCCACAATCAAGCCATTGTCAAGTATAGATAGTATTAATTAGCTTTGTAACCGGACTATGATCATGCAGACTGCTCCACAATCACACCTTTGTCAAGTTTACTTTTTATTAATTAGCTTTTTGACCGGATTATGACCATCCTGTTTGCTCCACAATTAAACCTTTGTCAAGTATAAATATTACTAATTAGCTTTGTAAGCGGACTATGACCATCAAGACTGCTCCACAATCAAGCCTTTGTCAAGTATAGATATTATTAATTAGCTTTGTAACCGGACAATGACCATCCAGGCTGCTCCACAATCAAGCCTTTGTCAATCTTAGATATTAATTAGCATTGTGACCGTACTATGACCATCCAGACTGCTCCACTACCAAGCCTTTGTCAAGTATAGATATTAATAATTAGCTTTGTAACCGGACTTTGACCATCCAGACCCCACCACAATCAAGCCTTTGTCAAGTATGGTTATTATTAATTAGGTTTGTAACTGGATTATGACCATCCAGTCTGCTCCACAAAAAAGCCTTTGTCAAGTTTACATATCATTAATTAGCTTTGTAACCGAAACATGACAATCCAGATTGCGCCACAATCAAGCCTTTGTCAAGTTTAGATAATATTAATTAGCTTTGTAACCGGACTATGACCATCCAGACTGTTTGACAATCAAGCCTTTGTCAAGTATAGATATTATTAATTAGATTCGTAACCGGACAATGACCATACAGACTACTACACAATCAAGCCATTGTCAAGTATAGATATTATTAATTAGCTTTGTGACCGGACTTTGACCATCCAGACTGCTCCAAAATCAAGCCTTTGTCAAGTATAGATATTATTAATTAGCTTTGCAACCGGAATATGACCATCCAGACTGCTCCAAAATTAAGCCTTTGTCAAGTATAGATATTATTAATTAGCTTTGTAACCGCACTATGGCCATCCAGACTGCTCCACATTCAAACCTTTGTCAAGTATAGTTAATATTAATTAGCTTTTTAACCGGACAATGACCATCCAGACTGCTTCACAATCAAGCCATTGTCAAGTATAGATCTTATTAATTAGATTTGTAACCGGACTATGACCATCCCGACCGCTCCACAATCAAGCCTTTGTCAAGAATAGATTTTATAATTAGCTTTTTCACTGGATTATGACCATCCAGACTGCTCCACAATTAATCCTTTGTCAAGTATAGATATTATTAATTTGCTTTGTAACCGGACTATGCCCATACAGATTGCTCCACAATCAAGCCTTTATTAAGTATTGTTATTATTAATTAGCTTTTTAACCGGACAATGACCATCCAGACTGCTTCCCAATCAAGCCTTTCTCAAGTATAGATATTATTAATTAGCTTTGTAACCGGACTTTGACCATCAAGACTGCTCCACAATCAAGCCTTTGTCAAGTATAGATATTATTAATTAGCTTTGTAACCGGAAAATGACCATCCAGACCGCTCCACAATTAAGCCTTTGTCAAGGATAAATATTACTTATTAGCTTTGTAAGCGGAATATGACCATCAAGACTGCACCACAATCAAGCCTTTGTCAAGTATTGTTATTATTAATTAGCTTTGTAACCGGACAATGACCATCCAGACCGCTCCACAATCAAGCCTTTGTCAAGTTTAGATATTATTACTTAGCTTTATGACAGGACTATGACCATCCAGACTGCTCCACAACCAAGCCTTTGTCAAGTATAGATATTATTAATTAGCTTTGTAACCGGACTATGACCATCCAAACCCCTCCACAATCAAGCCTTTGTCAAGTATAGGTAGTATTAATTAGCTTTGTAACTGGACTATGACAATCCAGATTGCTCCACAATCAAGCCTTTGTCACGTATAGATATTATTAATTATCTTTGTAACTGGATTATGAGCATCCAGACTGCTCCACAATCTAGCCTTTGTCAACTATAGATATTATTAATTAGCTTTGTAACCAGACTATGCCCATCCAGACTGCTCGACAATCAAGCCTTTGTCAGGTATAGATATTATTAATTAGCTTTTTAACGGGACTATGACCATCCAGACTGCTCCACAATCAATCCTTTGTCAAGTATTGATATTATTAATTAGCTTTGTAACTGGACTATGACCATCCAGTCTGATCCACAATCAAGTCTTTGTCAAGAATAGATATTAATAATTAGCTTTGTAACTGGACTATGACCATCCAGACTGCTCCACAATCAAGCCTTTGTCAAGTATAGTTATTATTATTTAGCTTTGTAACTGGACAATGACCATCCAGACTGCTCCAAAATCAAGCCTTTTTCAAGTATAGGTATTATTAATTAGGTTTGTAACTGGAATATGACCACCCAGACTGCTCCACAATCAAGCCTTTGTCAAGTTTAGATATTATTAATTAGCTTTGTAACCGAAATATGACCATCCAGACTGCTCCACAATCAAGCCTTTGTCAAGTATAGGTAGTATTAATTAGCTTTGTAACTGGACTATGACAATCCAGAATGCTCCACAATCAAGCCTTTGTCACATATAGATATTATTATTTACCTTTGTAACTGGATTATGACTATCCAGACTGCTCCACAATCAAGCCTTTGTCAACAATATATATTATTAATTAGCTTTGTAACCGGACTATGACCATTAAGACTGCTCCACAATCAAGCCTTTGTCAAGTATAGATATTACTAATTAGCCTTTTAACTGGACTATGACCATCCAGACTGATCCACATTCAAGCCTTTGTCAAGTATAGATATTAATAATTAGCGTTGTACCAGGACTATAATCATCCAGACTGCTCCAGAATCAAGCCTTTGTCAAGTATACATATTATTAATTAGCTTTGTAACTGGACAACGACCATCCAGACTGCTCCAAAATCAAGCCTATGTCAAGTATAGGTATTATTAATTAGGTTTGTAACTGGACTATGACCACCCAGACTGTCAAGTTTAGATATTACTAATTAGCTTTGTAACCGAAATATGACCATACAGAGTGCTCCACAATCAAGCCTTTGTCAAGTTTAGATATTATTAATTAGCTTTGTAACCGGATTATGACCATCCAGACTATCCACAATCAAGCCTTTGTAACATTTTTATAGTATGAATTAACTTTATAACTGGACTATGACAATGCAGACTGCTCCAAAATCAAGCCTTTGTCAAGTATAGATATTATTAATTAGCTTTTTAACTGGACTATGATCATTCAGACTGCTTCACAATCAAACCTTTTTCAAGAATAGATATTATTAATTAGCTTTGTAACCAGACTATGTTCAACCAGAAGCTCCACAATCAAGCCTTTGTCAAGTTTAGATATTTTTAATTAGCTTTCTGACCGGAATATGACCATCCTGACTGCTCCACAATCAAGCCTTTGTCAAGTATAGATATTATTAATTAGCTTTGTGACCGAACTATGACCATCCAGTCTGCTCTACAATCAAGCCTTTGTCAAGTATGGATATTATTAATTAGCTTTGTAACCGGACTATGACCATCCAGACTGCTCAACAATCAAGTCTTTGTCAAGATTAGATAATAGAAAATAGCTTTGTAACTGGACTATGACCATCCAGACTGTTCCACAATCAAGCCTTTGTCAAATATAGTTAATATTAATTAGATTTTTAACCGGACAATGACCATCCAGACTGCTTCACAATCAAGCCATTGTCAAGTATAGATCTTATTAATTAGATTTGTAACCGGACTATGACCATCCCGATCGCTCCACAATCAAGCCTTTGTCAAGTATAGATATTATTATTTAGCTTTGTAACTGGATTATGCCCATCCAGACTGCTCCACAATCAAGCCTTTGTCAAGTATAGATTTTATTAATTAGCTTTTTCACTGGATTATGACCATCCAGACTGCTCCACAATTAATCCTTTGTCAAGATAAGATATTATTAATTTGCTTTGTAACCGGACTATGCCCATCGAGACTGCTCCACAATCAAGCCTTTGTCAAGTATTGTTATTATTAATTAGCTTTGTAACCGGAAAATGACCATACAGACTGCTCCATAATCAAGCCTTTGTCAAGTTTTGATATTAATTAGCATTGTGACCGTACTATGACCATCCAACTGCACCATAACCAAGCCTTTGTCAAGTATAGATATTATTAATTAGCTTTGTAACCGGACTATGATCATCCAGACCCCACCACAATCAAGCAATTGTCAAGTATAGTTATTATTAATTAGGTTTGTAACTGGACTATGACCATCCAGTCTGCTCCACAATCAAGCCTTTGTCAAGTTTTCATATGTTTAATTTGCTTTGTAACCGAAATATGACAATCCAGACTGCTACAAAATCAAGCCTTTGTCAAGTTTAGATATTATTAATTAGATTTGTAACCGGACTATGACCATCCAGACTGTTCAAAAATCAAGCCTTTCTAAAGTTTATATAGTATTAATTAGCTTTTTAACTGGACTAAGACCATCCAGACTGCTCCGAAATCAAGCCTTTGTCAAGTATAGATATTATTAATTAGCTTTGTAACGGGAATATGACCATCCAGACTCCTTTACAATCAAGCCTTTGTCAAGTATAGATATTATTAATTAGCTTTGTAACCGGAAAATGACCATACAGACTGCTCCACAATGAAGGCATTGTCAAGTTAAGATATTTTTAATTAGCTTTGTGACCGGTCTTTGGCCATCCAGACTGCTCCACAATAAAGTCTTTGTCAAGTATATATCTTATTAATTAGCTTTGTAACCGGACTATGACCATACCGACCTCTCCACAATCAAGCCATTGTCAAGTATAGATATTATTAATTAGCTTTGTAACTGGACTTTGACCATCCAGACTGCTCCACAATCAAGCCTTTGTCAAGAATATATATTATTCTTTAGCTTTGTAACCAGATTATGACCATCCAGACTGCTCCACACTAAAGTATTTGTCAAGTGTATATATTATAAATTAGCTTTGTAACCGGACTATGACCATCCAGACTGCTCCACAATCAAGCCTTTGTCAAATATAGATATTATTAATTAGCTTTGTAACTAGACTATGACCAAAGAGACTGCTCCACAATCAAGCCTTTGTCAAGTTTAGATTTTATTAATTAGCTTTTTGACCGGATTATGACCACACAGACTGCTCCACAATTGAGCCTTTGTCAAGTATAGATATTATTAATTGGCTTTGTAACCTGACTATGGACATCCATACTACTCAACAATCAAGCCTTTGTCAAGTATAGTTATTATTAATTAGCTTTCTAACCGGACAATGACCATCCAGACTGATCCACAATCAAGCCTTTGTCAAGTTTAGGTAGTATTAATTAGCTTTGTAACTGGAGTATGACAATCCAGACTGCTCCACAATCAAGCCTTTGTCAACTATAGATATTATTAATCAGCTTTGTAACTGGACTATGACCATCCAGACTGCTCAACAATCAAGTCTTTGTCAAGATAAGATATTAGAAAATAGCTTTGTAACTGGACTATGACCATCCAGACTTCTCCACAATCAAGACTTTGTCAACTAAAGATATTATGAATTAGCTTTTTAACCGGACTATGACCATCCAGACTGCTCCACAATCAAGCCTTTGTCACATATAGATATTATTAATTAGCTTTGTAACTGGATTATGTCAATCGAGACTGCTCCACAATCAAGACTTTTTCAACTATAGATATTCTTAATTAGCTTTGTAACCGGAGTATGACCATCCAGACTGCTCACCAATCAAGTCTTTGTCAAGATTAGATATTAGAAAATAGCTTTGTAACTGGACTATGACCAACCAGCCTGCTCCACAATCAATCCTTTGTCAAGTATAGATATTATTAAATAGCTTTGTGACTAGACTATGACCATCCAGACTGCTCCACAATCAAGCCTTTGTCAAGTATACTTATTATTAATTAGCTTTGTAAGCGGAATATGACCATCCAGACTGCTCTACAATCAAGCCTTTGTCAAGTATAGATATTATTAATTAGCTTTGTAACCGGACAATGATTATACAGACTGCTCCACAATCAAGCCATTGTCAAGTTAAGATATTATTAAATAGCTTTTTGACCGGACTATGACCATCCAGACTGCTCCACAATCAAGCCTTTCTCAAGTATAGATATTATTAATTAGCTTTGTAACCGGACTATGACCATCCAGACTGCTCCACAATCAAGCCTTTGTCAAGTATATATCTTATTAATTAGCTTTGTAACCAGACAATGACTATCCCGACCTCTACACAATCAAGCCATTGTCAAGTATAGATAGTATTAATTAGCTTTGTAACCGGACTATGATCATGCAGACTGCTCCACAATCACGCCTTTGTCAAGTTTAGTTTTTATTAATTAGCTTTTTGACTGGATTATGACCATCCTGATTGCTCCACAATTAAACCTTTGTCAAGTATAAATATTACTAATTAGCTTTGTAAGCGGACTATGACCATCAAGACTGCTCCACAATCAAGCCTTTGTCAAGTATAGATATTATTAATTAGCTTTGTAACCGGACAATGACCATCCAGACCACACCACAATCAAGCCTTTGTCAAGTATGGTTATTATTAATTAGGTTTGTAACTGGACTATGACCATCCAGTCTGCTCCACAATCAAGCCTTTGTCAAGCTTAGATATTAATTAGCATTATGACCGTACTATGACCATCCAGACTGCTCCACAACCAAGCCTTTGTCAAATATAGATATTAATAATTAGCTTTGTAACCGGACTATGACCATCCAGACCCCACCACAATCAAGCCTTTGTCAAGTATGGTTATTATTAATTAGGTTTGTAACTGGACTATGACCATCCAGTCTGCTCCACAATCAAGCCTTTGTCAAGTTTACATATTATTAATTAGCTTTGTAACCGAAATATGACAATCCAGACTGCTCCACAATCAAGCCTTTGTCAAGTATAGATATTATTAATTAGCTTTGCTACCGGAATATGACCATCCAGACTGCTCGACAATCAAGCGTTTGTCAAGTATAGATATTATTAATTAGCTTTGTAACCGCACTATGGCCATCCAGACTGCTCCACATTCAAGCCTTTGTCAAGTATATATCTTACTAATTAGCTTTTTAACCGGACTATGACCATCCCGACCTCTTCACAATCAAGCCATTGTCAAGTATAGATATTATTAATTAGCTTTGTTTCCGAACTATGCCCATCCAGACTGCTCCACAATCAAGCCTTTGTCAAGTATAGGTAGTATTAATTAGCTTTGTAACTGGACTATGACCATCCAGTCTGCTCCACAATCAAGCCTTTGTCAAGATTACATATTATTAATTAGCTTTGTAACCGAAATATGACCATCCAGACTGCTCCACAATCAAGCCTTTGTCAAGTTTAGATATTATTAATTAGCTTTGTGACCGGACTATGACCATCCAGTCTGCTCCAGAACCAAGCCTTTGTCAAGTATAGATATTATTAATTAGCTTTGTAACCGGACTATGACCATCCAGACCCCTCCACAATCAAGCCTTTGTCAAGTATAGGTAGTATTAATTAGCTTTGTAACTGGACTATGACAATCCAGAATGCTCCACAATCAAGCCTTTGTCACATATAGATATTATTATTTAGCTTTGTAACTGGATTATGACCATCCAGACTGCTCCACAATCAAGCCTTTGTCAACAATATATATTATTAATTAGCTTTGTAACCGGACTATGACCATCCAGACTGCTCCACAATCAAGCCTTTGTCAAGTATAGATATTATTAATAAGCTTTTTAACTGGACTATGACCATCCAGACTGCTCCACAATCAATCCTTTGTCAAGTATAGATATTATTAATTAGCTTTGTAACTGGACTATGACCATCCAGACTGATCCACATTCAAGCCTTTGTCAAGTATAGATATTAATAATTAGCGTTGTACCAGGACTATAACCATCCAGACTGCTCCAGAATCAAGCCTTTGTCAAGTATACATATTATTAATTAGCTTTGGAACTGGACAACAACTATCCAGACTGCTCCAAAATCAAGCCTATGTCAAGTATAGGTATTATTAATTAGGTTTGTAACTGGACTATGACCACCCAGACTGCTCAACAATCAAGCCTTTGTCAAGTTTAGATATTACTAATTAGCTTTGTAACCGAAATATGACCATACAGAGTGCTCCACAATCAAGCATTTGTCAAGTTTAGATATTATTAATTAGCTTTGTAACCGGATTATGACCATCCAGACTATCCACAATTAAGCCTTTGTAACATTTTTATAGTATGAATTATCTTTATAACTGGACTATGACAATGCAGACTGCTCCAAAATCAAGCCTTTGTCAAGTATAGATATTATTAATTAGCTTTTTAACTGGACTATGGTCATCCAGACTGCTTCACAATCAAGCCTTTTTCAAGAATATATATTATTAATTAGCTTTGTATTCGGACTATTACCATCCAGACTCCTCTAAAATCAAGCCTTTGTCAAGTATAGATATTATTAATTAGCTTTTTAACTGGACTATGATCATCCAGACTGCTTCACAATCAAGCCTTTTTCAAGAATAGATATTATTAATTAGCTTTGTAACCAGACTATGTTCAACCAGAAGCTCCACAATCAAGCCTTTGTCAAGTTTAGATATTTTTAATTAGCTTTGTGACCGGAATATGACCATCCTGACTGCTCCACAATCAAGCCTTTGTCAAGTATAGATATTATTAATTAGCTTTGTGACCGAACTATGACCATCCAGTCTGCTCTACAATCAAGCCTTTGTCAAGTATGGATATTATTAATTAGCTTTGTAACCGGACTATGACCATCCAGACTGCTTAACAATCAAGTCTTTGTCAAGATTAGATAATAGAAAATAGCTTTGTAACTGGACTATGACCATCCAGACTGTTCCACAATCAAGCCTTTGTCAAGTATAGTTAATATTAATTAGATTTTTAACCGGACGATGACCATCCAGACTGCTTCACAATCAAGCCTTTGTCAAGTATAGATCTTATTAATTAGATTTGTAACCGGACTATGACCATCCCGATCGCTCCACAATCAAGCCTTTGTCAAGTATATATATTATTAGTTAGCTTTGTAACTGGATTATGCCCATCCAGACTGCTCCACAATCAAGCCTTTGTCAAGTTTAGATTTTATTAATTAGCTTTTTGACTGGATTATGACCATCCAGACTGCTCCACAATTAAGCCTTTGTCAAGTATAGATATTATTAATTGGCTTTGTAACCGGACAATGCCCATCCAGACTGCTCCACAATCAAGCCTTTGTCAAGTATAGTTATTATTAATTAGCTTTTTAACCGGACAATGACCATCCAGACTGCTCCACAATCAAGCCTTTGTCAAGTTTTGATATTAATTAGCATTGTGACCGTACTATGACCATCCAGATTGCACCACAACCAAGCCTTTGTCAAGTATAGATATTATTAATTAGCTTTGTAACCGGACTATGATCATCCAGACCCCACCACAATCAAGCAATTGTCAAGTATAGTTATTATTAATTAGGTTTGTAACTGGACTATGACCATCCAGTCTGCTCCACAATCAAGCCTTTGTCAAGTTTTCATATGTTTAATTTGCTTTGTAACCGATATATGACAATCCAGACTGCTACAAAATCAAGCCTTTGTCAAGTTTAGATATTATTAATTAGCTTTGTAACCGGACTATGACCATCCAGACTGTTCAAATATCAAGCCTTTCTAAAGTTTATATAGTATTAATTAGCTTTTTAACTGGACTAAGACCATCCAGACTGCTCCAAATTCAAGCCTTTGTCAAGTATAGATATTATTAATTAGCTTTGTAACGGGAATATGACCATCCAGACTGCAATACAATGAAGCCTTTGTCAAGTATAGATATTATTAATTAGCTTTGTAACCGGAAAATGACCATACAAACTGCTCCACAATCAAGGCATTGTCAAGTTAAGATATTTTTAATTAGCTTTGTGACCGGTCTATGGCCATCCAGACTGCTCCAAAATAAAGTCTTTGTCAAGTGTATATCTTATTAATTAGCTTTGTAACCGGACTATGACCATACCGACCTCTCCACAATCAAGCCATTGTCAGGTATAGATATTATTAATTAGCTTTGTAACTGGACTTTGACCATCCAGACTGCTCCACATTTAAGCCTTTCTCAAGAAAATATTTTATTCTTTAGCTTTCTATTCAGACTATGACCTTCCAGACTGCTCCACACTAAAGTCTTTGTCAAGTTTAGATATTATAATTTAGCTTTGTAACCGGACTATGACCATCCAGACTGCTCCACAATCAAGTCTTTGTCAACTATAGATATTATTAATTAGCTTTGTAACTAGACTATGACCAAAGAGACTGCTCCACAATCAAGCCTTTGTCAAGTTTAGATTTTATTAATTAGCTTTTTGACCGGATTATGACCACACAGACTGCTCCACAATTGAGCCTTTGTCAAGTATAGATATTATTAATTGGCTTTGAAACCTGACTATGGACATCCAGACTACCCAACAATCAAGCCTTTGTCAAGTATAGTTATTATTAATTAGCTTTCTAACCGGACAATGACCATCCAGACTGATCCACAATCAAGCCTTTGTCAAGTTTAGGTAGTATTAATTAGCTTTGTAACTGGAGTATGACAATCCAGACTGCTCCACAATCAAGCCTTTCTCAACTATAGATATTATTAATCAGCTTTGTAACTGGACTATGACCATCCAGACTGCTCAACAATCAAGTCTTTGTCAAGATAAGATATTAGAAAATAGCTTTGTAACTGGACTATGACCATCCAGACTTCTCCACAATCAAGACTTTGTCAACTAAAGATATTATGAATTAGCTTTTTAACCGGACTATGACCATACAGACTGCTCCACAATCAAGCCTTTGTCACATATAGATATTATTAATTAGCTTTGTAACTGGATTATGTCAATCGAGACTGCTCCACAATCAAGACTTTTTCAACTATAGATATTCTTAATTAGCTTTGTAACCGGACTATGACCATCCAGACTGCTCACCAATCAAATCTTTGTCAAGATTAGATATTAGAAAATAGCTTTGTAACCGGACTATTACCATCCAGACTGCTGCACAATCAAGCCTTTGTCAAGAATAGTTATTATTAATTAGGTTTGTAACTGGACTATGACCATCCAGTCTGCTCCACAATCAAGCATTTGGCAAGTATACTTATTATTAATTAGCTTTGTAACCGGAATATGACCATCCAGACTGCTCTACAATCAAGCCTTTGTCAAGTATAGATATTATTAATTAGCTTTGTAACCGGACAATGACCATACAGACTGCTCCACAATCAAGCCATTGTCAAGTTAAGATATTATTAATTAGCTTTGTGACCGGACTATGACCATCCAGACTGCTCCACAATCAAGCCTTTGTCAAGTATAGATATTATTAATTAGCTTTGTAACCGGACTATGACCATCCAGACTGCTCCACAATCAAGCCTTTGTCAAGCATATATCTTATTAATTAGCTTTGTAACCGGACTATGACCATCCCGACCTCTCCACAATCAAGCAATTGTCAAGTATAGATAGTATTAATTAGCTTTGTAACCGGACTATGATCATCCAGACTGCTACACAATGAAGACTTTATCAAGTTTAGTAGTTTATTAATTAGCTTTTTGACCGGATTATGACCATCCAGATTGCTCCACAATTAAGCCTTTGTCAAGTATAAATATTACTTATTAGATTTGTAAGCGGACTATGACCATCAATACTGCTCCACAGTCAAGCCTTTGTCAAGTATAGATATTATTAATTAGCTTTGTAACCGGACAATGACCATCCAGACCACACCACAATCAAGCATTTGTCAAGTATGGTTATTATTAATTAGGTTTGTAACTGGACTATGACCATCCAGTCTGCTCCACAATCAAGCCTTTGTCAAGCTTAGATATTAATTAGCATTGTGACCGTACTATGACCATCCAGACTGCTCCACAACCAAGCCTTTGTCAAGTATAGATATTATTAATTAGCTTTGTAACCGGACTATGACCATCCAGACCCCACCACAATCAAGCCTTTGTCAAGTATGGTTATTATTAATTAGGTTTGTAACTGGACTATGACCATCCATTCTGCTCCACAATCAAGCCTTTGTCAAGTTTACATATTATTAATTAGCTTTGTAACCGAAATATGAAAATCCAGACTGCTCCACAATCAAGACTTTGTCAAGTATAGATATTATTAATTAGCTTTGTAACCGCACTATGTCCATCCAGACTGCTCCAAATCCAAGACTTTGTCAAGTATATATCTTATTAATTAGCTTTTTAACCGGACTACGACCATCCCGACCTCTTCAAAATCAAGCCATTGTCAAGTATAGATATTATTAATAAGCTTTGTGACCGGACTATGCCCATCCAGACTGCTCCACAATCAAGCCTTTGTCAAGTATAGATATTATTAATTAGATTTGTAACTGGACTATGACCATCCAGACTGCAGCACAATAATGCCTTTGTCAAGTATAGATATGATTAATTAGCTTTGTAACTGGACTATGACCATCCAGACTGCTCCACAATCAAGCCTTTGTCAAGTATAGATATTATTAATTAGCTTTGTAACCGGACTATGACCATCCAGACTGCTCCACAATCAAGCCTTTGTCAAGTATAGATATTATTAATTAGCTTTGTAACTGGACTATGACCATCCAGACTGCTCCAAAATCAAGCCTTTGTCAAGTATAGATATTATTAATTAGCTTTGTAACCGGACTATGACCATCCAGACTGCTCCACAATCAAGCCTTTGTCAAGTATAGATATTATTAATTAGCTTTGTAACCGGACTATGACCATCCAGACTGCTCCACAATCAAGCCTTTGTCAAGTATAGATATTATTAATTAGCTTTGTAACAGGACTATGACCATCCAGACTGCTCCACAATCAAGCCTTTGTCAAGTATAGATATTATTAATTAGCTTTGTAACCGGACTATGACCATCCAGACTGCTCCACAATCAAGCCTTTGTCAAGTTTAGATATTATTAATTAGCTTTGTAACCGGACTATGACCATCCAGACTGCTCCAAAATCAAGCCTTTGTCAAGTATAGATATTATTAATTAGCTTTGTAACCGGACTATGACCATCCAGACTGCTCCACAATCAAGCCTTTGTCAAGTATAGATATTATTAATTAGCTTTGTAACCGGACTATGACCATCCAGACTGCTCCACAATCAAGCCTTTGTCAAGTATAGATATTATTAATTAGCTTTGTAACCGGACTATGACCATCCAGACTGCTCCACAATCAAGCCTTTGTCAAGTATAGATATTATTAATTAGCTTTGTAACCGGACTATGACCATCCAGACTGCTCCACAATCAAGCCTTTGTCAAGTATAGATATTATTAATTAGCTTTGTAACCGGACTATGACCATCCCGACCTCTCCACAATCAAGCCATTGTCAAGTATAGATATTATTAATTAGCTTTGTGACAGGACTATGACCATCCAGACTGCTCCACAATCAAGCCTTTGTCAAGTATAGATTATATTAATTAGCTTTGTAACCGGACCATCCCCATCCAGACTGCTCCACAATCAAGCCTTTTTCAAGTATATATCTTATTATTTTTGCTCTGTAACCGGACTATGACCATCCCGACCTCTCCACAACCAAGCCTTTTTCAAGTATAGATAGTAATAATTAGCTTTGTAACCGGACTATGATCATCCAGACTTCCCCACAATCAAGCCTTTGTCAAGTATAGATATTATTAATTAGCTTTGTAACTGGACTTTGACCATCCAGACTGCTCCACATTCAAGACTTTGTCAAGAAAAAATTTTTCTTTTTT